>CAAKMY010080834.1:0-14562 GCA_901111285.1 Corrigiola litoralis | reverse complement strand
TACGCATATTTTCGGGCCTATTTAGTCATAGAATGGTGATAATGATATTTTTGTGGTATGAATGTGGTATGAATGTGGTATGAATGTGTTTATGGCTCGAGATGGTGAAACCGGTCGCAGTTAAGATAAATCATTCGTCCAAGCACATTACCTAGTTTAGTTATCATCACTGGGCAATTGACAATGTGACACATTGGGGTGTCTACACTTTCTAAAGCATGCTTGTGGAGGACAACTTCTGACTGCAGTTGGTAGAGATGGAAACAATCACATGTTTCCAGTAGCATGGGCTGTGGTTGAGAGAGAAAATCAGAGCTCATGGGAGTGGTTCTTTAAGTTGTTGAATGAAGACTTGAAGATGGAGGATGGTGAAGGATGGACTGTTGTCTCAGAGCAACAGAAGGTAAACTTGAATAGCATGTTGCTCATTAAAAATTAGATGTTAAACCTATTTTTCAAGTTATCTAATATTTAACACACAACTTAACTTGACTATGCAAACTTTCCTCTCTCTCTAGCTTCTCTCTCTTGGAATAGATCTTTTGTGTGGGTTTCAACAAAACACTCAATTCCATGGCGAGGAAGAAAGGGTCAAAGAGGAAAGGAAAAGGAGTGCCACCTGGTGTTAAAAGTGGTGCTTCACAAGCTACTAGCTCAGCTCAAATGGGTGATGTTGAAGAGGTCCAAAAGGAGCCACCTTTTATCCCTGCGAAAAGAAGGTTAAACCTTGAAGACCCAGCTGTCTCAGAGTATCAAGGGAACAGATTCAGTGGGAATGGTCTTTCTTTATCTTACATAGCTCCAGCTCTGGTGGAAGGGAAACCTAGGGTTCGCCTTGACAAGGACGATTTTTCCAGAGAGAAGGAGAAATGGTCTGCTGCACTCATTGTCTACGTTGTTGGTGAGAAACCCTATATCTCTCATCTTAAGCGTTTCATTGATGACCAATGGGAGTGTTCTGAAAATGAAATTTTTGCTTATGATGAGGGTTTCTTTGTGGTGAAATTTTCTAAAGTGGGTGTTAGAGATACTGTGCTTGTTAATGGCCCTTTTTTTTTTTTACAACAAGCCTGTCATTTTAAGGAAATGGTCGCATGATTTTGAGTTTTGTAAAGAGGACATGTATGTTGTTCCTCTGTGGGTTAAGTTTTCGAAATTGCCAGTGACTTGTTGGTCAAGTGATTCTTTGAGTAGAATCTCCAGTGTGTTGGGTAAACCATTGTATGCAGACCAGAGAACTAAAGAGCAGTCTAGAGTTAAGTTTGCTCGAGTTCTGGTCGGGATGAATGTCACTAAGCCTTTACCAGATACCATTGTGATTGAGGATCCATATGGGAGGGTTTTTGACAAGAAGTTGTTTATGAGTGGAGACCCTTGTATTGCAACACTTGCTTGGAAGTTGGGCATGATTGTGATAAGCACCTGGGTGAGGAATGCAAGGGTTCTGGTGTTAAAGCTGCTATTTACAGAGGAATGCTAGTTGCTGGTGTGTATCAGTTATGGCAAGAGAGGAACTGTCATATTTTCAGAAATGAGATGAGATCAGTTAAGGTTGTGTTGAAGAGTATTGTGGATAGTTTGCATATTAGATGCTCTAGATCTACTGCTCTTAGAGCATTTTTGAGTTCCAGGGAAAGATATCCCTAGTGGTTTGCTGTGTTTTTGTTTTGCTTAGTTGCTGGGGTTAGCTCCTAGGCTGTTGTGTTTTAGTTTGTCTGTTTGGGGAGTGTTGTTCCCCTTACTTGGTTTGTATTGTCTCATGGTTTAATGATATATAAAATCTCATTTTACCAAAAAAAAATATATTTAACCTGATCATTTTTTTTTTATGAACAGGGGCTATTGGATGCTATTGCTCTGCTATGGCCAAAGGCTGAACACAGGAAATGTGCTAGGCACATATACTCTAATTGGAGCAAGAAGCATAATGGCAAAGTTCTTGAGAGACAGTTCTGGAAATATGGGAAAGCTACAAGTCCTGGAGAGTATCAAACTGAGATGCTATAAGCTTGAAGGAAATGTCTCAGAAAACATATGATGACTTTGTAAGAAGAGATCCAGAAACATTTTGTAAGTCTAATTTTGAAACTCACGGTGCTTGTGATGTGGTGGATAACAATATGGATGAGATATTCAACAACTTTATTTTATTGGCTAGATACAAACCAATTGTGACAATGCTAGAGGATATTAGGTTAGCATTGTTTGACAGAATGCAAAAGAAAAAGGCCCTTGTGTCTCAATTTGTTGCTGGTGTTGCCCCTAGGATTAGTCTGAAGTTACATGAAGCTTATGAACAGCAACACCATTGTGAGTGTAGGTGGAATGGAGAGGATTCACAGACAATTTTTGAGGTAAGCCACAATGGTATCAGTCATGATGTTGACATAGGGAGGAGAACTTGCTCTTGTAGGTCTTGGTTTCTAACTAGAATACCATGTGCTCATGGTATGAGTGCAATCCTGTTTATGAGGTACCAACCTGAGCATTATCTGCCTAAGTGGTACTCTGCTGACACTTATAAGCAATGCTACTCTAACCTACTCCAGCCAGTACCTGGTGAAACTTTTTGGGATCATAAATATGAAGGTCAGATCTTGCCTCCTGCTATGTTGAAGGCCAAGCTTGGCAGGAGGAAGAAAGCAAGGAGAAGAGATCCTGATGAACAACCTAAAAGCAAATCAAAGGCCAGCAGAAAAGGTTTTCCTACAAAATGTTCAAACTGTGGAGAACAAGGGCATGACAAGCGCAAATGTACAGCACCTGCTAAGCCACCAAGGGTAAGAACATTTACTACTTTTTCTTGATAGAATTTACCAATATTGAAAGCAGTTAACTTACTTGATCTCAATGTTGTGTCTGAAGGCAAGCACTTCTAGGACTTGGAATAGAGGCAGAAAGATAGGAGGCAAGAACACCATAGGAAGGTCCTTGGAGCAGCTTGAAGTTGACAAGGTTCCCACCCCTGCTGAATATGTGGCAACAACCAGGAAGCATAAGGGACCAACCACAAGAGCTGCTCCTATGACAAACCAACCATGGCTTCAGACTATGGCAGCTAGAGGAAAAGAAGAGGGAGAGGGAGAGGAAGGGCAAGGGGAGGCAGATCTGGAAGAAGCTTGTCCCAACCAACTGGAGTAGGGATATTAATTGGGGAAAATGGAGAAACCTGCATCAGTAGCCTCACTAGTCCTAGCATGGTGATATCACAGCCTAATCCTCCATCTACTACCAGTCAAGGCCTTTAATATGGAGCTCACAAGTGTTGTTGTGTTTGTTTAGATTCCTGTTTTATTGTTTAGATTTTAGCATTGAAAACTCTTATGACTCCTCTTTTGAGAATACTTTTTGATGTAAAATATGCCTTTGTGATGGCATAGTGGTGGACATAAGTGAATGTTGCCCCATATAGTAGTGTGGTTGAGGAGCAGAATATTTTGGACAAAGATCATCAATGTACTTGACTCATTCAATGAAATGAAAACAAGTTGTTGCCCCAAATGAGTTGTTTATTTAATACTTGATAATGTTGTTTAGTACATAAGAGAGAGCCATATTCACATACTGAAAATTATATGGCCCTATATTACATGTTTCATCATCAAACTAAACCAAACCGAACTTTTTCAACACCACAATTACAATAACAACCACAACAACTAGCCTAACTTGTTCTACCAAGCCTGCAGCTGCTGAAAACCTTCCTAAATTATCACATCTGACAACAGCAACATCATCCATTCCTGCATCACCAACATTAGACTCTGCATTGTCCACTTCAGCCTTCCTTTCTAAATCTGATTTCAGCTTCACAATTTCAATCTCCATTGACCTGATTTGCCTCTCATACTTCAAAAGCTGCTAATTTTTTTGCTCCAAATTTGCTGTTAATTCCTTGAGATCATCCCTCATAAGTGGAATTAATGCTTTTCCAAATGAGCATACCTCAGGGTCAATCCAATCCCAGAACTCACAAGGCTGCAATAATGAACCAAATCACATGATATGCAATTCAAATTAAACAACAATGTACACAACAATCTCCAATTCAAATCACATAATGAACAAATCCCAATATGCACCTTTCTTTTTGAGCTATGAATTATTGGACATTTGACAAACCTCATGCCTGGGTGAGCATTTGTTAAGGCAGTGAAGTGGTCAGCAGGGAGATTACAGTAACAGTTGGAGGAGCGAATTTCCCTACCAGCATTATTCCATGCTTTAATACAAGGAAGCTTGTTCATGCCAGCAAAATCATCTTTTTTGTTCCTGTTGACTGCCATTGAAGAGGGAAGAAAGGAGGAAGAAAGGGGAATGGAGGGAAATAATTGAAGAAAGAGGGGAAGAAAATGGATTTAATGAAGGAAAACAATTTCTGAAATAAGAAATAGAATAAAAAGGGGGGAGGAAATGGATTAAATGAAGAAAATCGAGTCCAACGGCTATATTGGGGTTTTTTTGTTCTTTTTCAACAGTATATAACACGCGCATAAGGTCAGGCCATATTTGTGTGTTTTTTGGTTTATGCGTCGCCTGAGTCGTTTTTTTTTTACCTAAAAGTCGCTTGTGCTACCAAATTTACCAATGTCGTTGGTGGCTCACTTTTTTTTACCATTTTGGCAATTCGGTCGTTAAAAAAGAGGTATACATGATTATGCATGTCGATATCCGTAATTTAATTATGACTAACTCCACTGTTTGATTAGGCATGACATTTGGTGTGTTTAAATTTTAAAGTATATTTTAACATATGAGGCATATTTATTACTTCTTTTTTAATTTCCTTTTTTTCATTACATGAATTAAGCTATTATGGCCCATATTGGTGATATGACATTCCATATAACAGACTTTAGTCATTAGGTTGCTTCTTTGATTCTTCTTGGTCTCTATAACTAACTTTTAATCATTTGTATATATTTACAAAGTTGTTTGTTCATCTAATATTTATCACTATTTGATATTTGAAACTTGGCAATATAAAGATATTTAAAAAATATCTTAACTTCAGTAGACTAAGACTACATTGGGGTATACTTTTTACTAGAGTTGGATTAAAAAGTCACCAGTTAACATACAAGTAAATTGGTTTTGTAAAAGTTCAGATCATTTAAAAGTTTGTTACATCACTGTTTAACGGTATTGATGTATCACAAATTATTTAGAAAAAACCTTCTACTTTTATCATAAATGTGGACCAACTATTTGTAAGCAAAATTTTCTCAAGCTCACTACAAGGCCAAATTGAGCTGTAAATTTATATACTTTTATTGAGTCAGCATTGCTTGATCTACTTTTAAGATAAAAGTAGACAATCTCGACTTTCTGTTAATGTATAGGTGATTGACAAAACAAAAAAATTTGCCTTAAAAAAAATATGACAAATTCATTTCGTGTTTTGATACTTCCTCCTTGTGAAACAAAAAAAAATTTAACTGGATTAATCCCAACTTTGCTTCTTCAACCATTATTAATCCTAACTTTGGATAATTCCAAATTAATCCTAACTTTTGACCCCTCCTTCTATTATAATGGACCCGATCCGAACTGACCCGACCCGACCCGATCCGAATGACCCGATTGCCAGGTCTACTATTATTGCACCCAACTTATCGGAAAAAAAATTGTCATTCTAAATACCACCCTAATATTCCCAATTTTGGGTTATTCATGAGTATTCCCAAGTTTCACTCATTTTTTCTGATTTTAGTCTTATTGGCCGGTTTACCTGAAATTTGTGAAGTAGCCGGTTGCAACATCTAACGCGGCACTACCTTTTTAATTTCCTTTTTTTCCTTCGGAATTTTGTTAATACACACCCTTCCCCTTGTTTCTCCTCTCCATTAACACTTCTCTTTTCTTCCACCTCCATTAAACACTTCTCTATTCTCCCTTCTACATTAACACTATTTTCTTCTTTCTCATCTCCCTCTCTCATATCTTTTCAATCAATCTCACATTTGACATGGGCATAATATAGGCAAATGGGTGATTGTTTTCATTCCCATCTTTACTTAGAAACACACACTTTCTCTATCATCAACCCCCCACCCAAACACCATAAGTGGCCAACAACTTGCCACAACAACATCCCCAAGACCACCAACGCACAACATCCAAATCACCTTTTCATAACCCTCCAAACCGCACCCCCAAGACCCACGACCCAAACACTTCGACTCAAGATCAAAGTGAAATCTTAGACCACCCAACAAGCTAATTAGAATAAAATCCGAATAAGTGTGTATGGGAGGAGTGAATGTAAAACAAAGCAAGTGTGTATGGGAGGAGTGTGAGGAAGATGATGAGTTTAGAGTTGAATGATCCCAATGGAAAGGAAGAAGACGATGATGGTCTAAGTATGAATGGAGAAGGATGAAGAGGACGACAAAGGAAGGTGGGCTAGCGGGAAAAATAAAATAGTTTTTCAGGTCGGAAAATGAGGGTGGAAATGCACACATGGGGGTGGGGGAAGGGTGGAAGAAGACACCAAGGGGTGGGGATGTGGTGTGGGAGGGGTGAAGTTGGGTTGGAGAGCATGAGAAAGGTGAGAGTTTTGAAGAGGGAAGCCAAACTGCCATGTATGACAGAATGACCGGTTATTATGAAACAAACAAGTCAAACGGTCACCGGGCACAAAATCAGAAAAAATGAGGGAAACTTGGGAATATTAAGTAATAACTCAAACTTGGGAATATTATTGGAAGATGAGACAAACTTGGAAATATTCTAAGCAAATTTTCCTATTCGTTATTGTATATTTTTGCACCCAACTTTGTTTTATATTGTATGTATTTACTATTTCCTACAATTTGATATACAAAATTGGATAGAATTTTATTTATTTCATAATGTAGTATGAGATAAACTTGACCTGAAATTAGATTTGACTGAAAACTGACCCAATCCGAACCCGACCGCCCCGCCCCATTGTCAGCTCTACTTTAACCGATGTATTTTTCCTTCCTATTCAAGTCACTTTCAACCCAAATTAAGCCAAGTAGGAAATTCAGGTGCTATGTAGAATGACTGATACTTGTTTTTTTTAGATAAGTTGGTTGCAATGATAGAAGGAGGGGGCAAAAGTTGGGATTAATATGAGATTATCCAAAGTTGGGATTAATAATGGATGAAGACACAAAGTTGTTTTGAAAAAAAAAAAAAAAAACAGTGTAAATGAGGTGGCAGGAATTATCCATTCCAACGTGCCAAAAATGTTAGCCATGACCCACCGTTGTCACAGCAAGACAGAGACAGAAATCCGAAATTGTCTTCATCTAAATAAATTTCTTCATCTAAATAAATTTCTTCATCTTTATCCATTCCACATTTCGACACTACTTACTACTATTCCATTACATTTCACGTCGTTACCCCCTTAAAAAAAGTCATACACCCCCCCACCCTCTCTCTCCGGCTCGTCACTCTCACTCTCTCTCCGTAATGCACTTTACATTACCATCATAATTCATTCAATTGTGTTTTATGTTACCAATATCAATGATATTAATGATGATATTTATGTTGGTTTAATTTAGATCTTATAGTAAACATAATGGGCAATGCAAACGGAAGGGAAGAAGGAGGAGGAGGACCCGATTACCCGCCAATGAACCCGAACCCGCCTGGACACGTGGCGTCTTCTGACTCGATGGGGAATTCTCCCCCGGAAAGTCCCCGCCGTTCTCGATCCCCTCTCATGTTCTCTCCTCAGGTCCTTTCTTTTTCGTACATATGATCGTTCGTTTTTATTTATTTCGAGCATAAGACGGTCCTATGATAAGACGAGGGTATGTTTTTATGATCGCAAGTTGAGAGCTCACTTAAAATCTTACAAGGCCCGATCACTTAGTCATATCATAAGACCGCCTTACCCAGGTTTTAGGTTTTTGCCTAGACTGAGTGTTAGTTCTGATCACATTGGACCACGGAATGTCGAAAATTGATATGTGTTAGATACTTGGATGCTTGCAATTGGCATACTTATGGTAGGGTGCATTTGCTTTGGGAGAGCATTATTTTTTTTTCTTTTACGTCTTGTAATAAGTTTCGTACATATGATCTTTTTTTCCGAGCATAAGACGGTCATATGATAAGACGAGGGTATGTTTTCAAGGTCGTGAGTTGAGAGCTTACTTAAAATCTTAAAAGGCACGATCACCTGGTCGTATCATAAGACCGCCTTACCCAAGTTTTTGCCTAGACTGAGTGTTAGTTCTGATCACATTGGACCACAGAATGTTGATAATTGATACTCCCTCTGTCCACGCCAATAGTTTACATTTGCTTTTTCACGTTTTTCGAGGGGTTATTTTGACCATCCATAACTCAAAATATATAATTGAGAAAATTATAAAAATATGGTGATGCTTGCAATTGGCTTACTTATGGTAGGGTGCATTTGCTTTGTGAGAGGATTATTTTTTTTTTTTTCGTTTTGTAATGTTTGCAAGAGTGAGTTTTCCTATAGGATGGAATACTAACTAGTACTCCCTCTCGTATAAAAATGGGTCATCCTCAACTTTCAAATATTTCATATAAACAAATTTGATGTTATGAAAGTATTTTTTATTTTCTTCATACGAATCTAATGATATAACCTTATTAATTTGTAACGAAGTATTTTAAGTTCTAAATAAATGGTCAAAGGCTCTCCTCGAAGTGTGAGAACGACAAATAACTTTATGTAAGAAATGGTTTAAGGCCTTCGTGGATTGGTAGTGTTACATCATCGGGTAAAGTTGTTTTTCCAACAAGGTGATGTTTTTTCCTTAGTAAGAATATTCAACGATGGTTTAGGAGCACTATGTCATCGGATACTAGGGGTCTTGATCGTTAATAAATCATCATCGAGTAAGAGTTGTATTTCTGCAAGGTGAGGTCCAATTGAAGAGAGAAACATTAGATGCTGAGGGTGTGCAACTGAAACTTCTGAAGGCAAACAGTAGATGAGGCCTCTTGACTGCTCTCATATCTATATATCATGGCCTTGAGCAACTTCTTGAATATGCTATGGATACACTTAAGACTGCATATCACTGTTCTGTAACTTTTCATCTTCGGTAGTGTTTTACATAGAAGGAGTTTTGAGTGAAATATAGTGATTAGTGAAACTAGTCAGACTCACTGAAATAAACATCTCCAAAACCATAGCTGGCTATCAAACGCCAAAAGAAACTACTTCGATATGTCCTTCATGTTGGTATATGAGTCGCAGTATTCAATGTAATTTGTGTACCAGTACTTTGTTGCTGATGACTAAAAGATGAAGTGGGTGTTTGGTTCGGCTATTTTCTGGTTGTGAAAACAGTGTGAATTGCCTTGATTCCTTTGTCCGTGTTTGGATCACGAAATTTTGGTTTCATCCTGTTACTAAGCTGAATGTCACTCACCTCAAATGAACCTCTCCCTATGCCTTAGGTATCAGACTCCATTGCAGGCTGGTAGCATATACAACTGTCGTTAGGTCGCTGCGGCTTGTAACCGGACACCATCATATTCACCAGCCACTTCACCATGAACGCACATAGTCACATCAAGTCCTCAGCCAACACGCCAGTACAAACATCTCAACCATGCTGCCATTAAGGTGGGTCTTATTCCGATGAATATTACACGGGCAAAGAGCTTGGAAGAACACAAATCGTTACAAAAGATTAATCCAGCTTTTTAAAGATTAAAGTGGGTCAAATTTAGCGATTTAGCAGCAATACTAATCGTTGTCTTATCCATAAAGAAAAGTTATGGATATTGTTTTGGCCGTATGCGCATGTTATGAGTTGTAATATGCAAATTTGCTATCACAAGGAAGGTACTGTTTGACTGAAATAGAGGATTATAAATCTGTGTGCTCCATTTAGGGCCCGTATGGACACAAGCTTTTGCGGAAACGGAATGGAGGGCCATGAAGCAGTGGAAAGGAATCATACTTAACAGATCCCATTACGTTGTAAAGGATGCTTGGTTTGAAATGCAAATCCTACCGTTTAAAGACCAACTCCTCCTTTTCTCACTCGTCCGCTTCTCCCAGCCAAACCCCCCTCTTACTATACCCGCACGGAATAAGACCCACCACATCACCATCTCTCTCATCCTCGCTATCTCTCATCAAAATCGGCCATAGTTGAGCAGGTTGGGCCCCATCACAACCAGGTCTCACCATGGCGAAGTGAAAATTTTCTGTCTTCATACTGACTGGTTTTCTTTGCATCATTCATATGATTGTGCTTCCTGAGTAGATGAAACTTTGAGGAATTTGCCACTTTCATATACAGTCTTAGTTGGCTATCTTCCCATGATTAAAGTACTTCGATGCTACTCGGATGAGGCGGGTGTGTCCAGATTTCAGAAGCTGTTTTGGAGCACTTGTAGGTCTTGTTGTGTGGTCTTGGAAGGCTGTAAGGGCGGGAAATTCTGTGGTGACTAGCTTTTTTTGCTAGCATGCGGATGATCAATCAGAATGAAATGATAGATGTTCTCTAATCAGATGTCTACTCGAGCTTCGTTGTTGAGAATAGTGTTTGTTTGCTTTCTTTTGGGTGAAGTTCTTGGGCGCTTTGCCTAGCATGTCTTTGTCTAATGTTCTTTCATATGGTATTTAATTGCTTTGAAATGTGTTTATGTGACTATGAAGCTTTAGACTAAGTTTTGACTCCCAGCTCCCACCCCCAACAAAAGAATAACTAAGAGTTTATTTACGCATAGGGATATAATCTGTCCGAGACAGTGCACCGCAACCACATTTTATTGGTTATATCCTTATAGGTGTTGGCATAAGGCTGAGACAGCCGTATCTTGGTTCTACGAGAGTTACCTTGGCCATGCCTGCAAAGAAGAGCTGATTCCATGTCTAGTAACAGTAATGAGTAATACTATGAATTATGCACGTAGATGACTCTTTTGTACTCCAGATTATAAGGCTATGTGGATTATTGCTAGAATAAATAGTCTATAAAACCATATTTATGACAGATAATCCTATTCAGTTCACCATTCTCCGTTGACCTTTTCACAATTGTTTAATAATAGCAGTTTAATTAATTTTTGCATTGAGATTGTATAGTGAAGCTGAGTTATGCTTGAACTAAACAACTAGGGTTAATGGTGCATACACTGATAGTAGCAGTTCTCCCTTTTTCATCTTTAAGCTTCTTGTTCCTTAGTTTTATTTATTATGCGTAGTATAGTAGATCTATGCTCAACTCAAATGGGAAACAAGAAGGAAAAAGAAAACAACAAGAACAAAACACAACATGATATTGGCGAGCTCTAGGAAGGTCTAACTGTTTGCAATGTCACCCCTATCAGGCCCTATGTAATTTAGACTTGTGTAGAGGCTGCTGGAATTCCCCTGTAATGAAAGCTTTTTTTGTTAGGCGTATAACAAGTAGAAGTTGTACTCCAACAATCTGTACAAACAGAAATCTTAGGGAGCATAGGGGGAAGAAGAACTAATGACTGGAGAAACTTGTAAAGAGCAAGCTCTAATCGAAAGCAAGAAAGAGTAGAACATTGAGAAGAATTTTGGGAATAATTTGGGAAGGATTATTTGCCAAGAGTAGCATATTTTTGAGATTTTATTTCCAATGACAGCTTGTATTTTTATCTTTTCTGTTAACGAAAGTAGATATACTTCAGCATTTTGTGCTTACGGAAACTTTCTGTTGTGCTGCTGCTTTAGCTGTCAAAATGCTGTGAAAGAGTGTATCATCTAAAAATTGAAATTGCACCAGACAAGTGTGTGTCTGACCTTCAGAGAGCTATTGTTACTACTGATAATTATCATTGCTGTAGAACACCATGATGTGTGCTTAACGATATTTTGAAACCTCACTAAAGGCCTATATTGCCACAATGTTTGCAGCTACCTGTGTCCCCTCTGCCAAGGGGTAATGGTGCTTTATTTGGTAATGATATGTGGCAAGCAGAGTTGCCTGGAGCTGTTGACTATCCTCCTGAGAAAGGAATTCCTACTATGATCACATGGAGTCTTGGTGGCAATAATGTAGCAGTAGAGGGATCGTGGGACAATTGGACATCAAGGTAACAATATTTGCGTAAAAGTGGCTTGATGGCTTCAGCTTAAAGATGGACAAATGTATGATTTGCTTGTAATTATTGCAGGAAGATTCTACAGAGGTCAGGAAAAGATCATACAGTCCTTTTGGTGCTGTCATCAGGCATATACCATTACAGATTCATTGTCGATGGTGAAACACGGTATATGCCAGAGTTGCCGTATGTTTCCAGTGAGATGGGACATGTTTGTAATGTTCTTGACGTTCATGTAAGTCTCATCCTGCTATATGACACTGCTGTTTGAATTATAATTTGCACACGTTCATTTTGTTTGCCATTGGTATCGGTATTTACTAGTCCATGATATAGCTTATAGCATCACCGTTATGTGTGGTCAATCCATTAATTCTTTGCTTTCGTAGAAAAGGAATTTGTTTTTAGAATCTGTAATATAGCCTCATGGAACAAGTTAAATGATATACACATGTTCTGAAGATCTTGTCTGTCATATCCATTTTAGAACAAGGCAATTTTTCTTCAATTGTTCTGATGGCTGAGGAAGTTCTTGATTGCATAATGATGTATAATACGGCTGTAGATTCTGTTGGTACCTTTTTATGTCACTTTTATCAGAGCTGCTTCCTGTGATGGGTGAGGATCTACACTAGTGGAAGTAGCATTCATACCACCAAAAGTAACACTACAGTAAAAGAAACAGAAGAAAACATAGGGAAGAGCTTGTTCGAAGATGATTCCATATTTGATGGACATTACAGTTTGTGCATTCTTAAAGGTTCATATTCATGTCATTATGTTGGGATGAGGCTTGCTGACTTGGGTGTCCTTTTGCATCATTTTGTACACAATGACCAATAAGTGAATAGAACTACGGTGTTAGAGTTGGAAATCAAATATTCAAGTATGCAACTGAAAATATAATAATTTGTATCCCTTGAGGCCTTGACCCTAAGCTTCAATTCCAGGCCTTTTTTTTTTTCTCTTCTAAAATTACGTTTAATCCACATGACTACAATTATCCTTTTGTTGGACATCACATTTATGCAATCCATCATTTATTCTACCAACAGGTCGTTTCCACTTTTTTTATTGTTTCTTCTACTATATCTGTACTACCTCTGTCCCTCCCATTTCCCTCCATTTGCTTTTTGACACAATTTTTAGTTTTTTTTTTTTTTTGAGGAATTAGCCCTTGAGCTTAATTCTTATTAATATTGCAAATGTTAGCAGCTACAACATCATCAAGGTCTTCAGGGCATCCACCAACACACACTCTAGTGGTGAGATCGGAAGGTTATAGATGAGCCATTGCATGAGCAGCTAAATTTGCTTCCCTAACAACATGAGAAAAACTAATACACTCAAAAGTAAATAGATAAAGCTATTTACTTTGACCATTATGAGAAAATATTTGCTTTTTGACACTATTTAAGGTCATACTTTGACCATTTATAACTCATTTTTTATTTTTTTATAATTTAACCATCTGAGAGTATTTTTAAATACAAATCCAATTTTTTTTATTTTAAATTTTATACAATGAGTTATCGATGGTCAAAATATCACCTCGATGTGTGTGAAAATTCAAATGGAGGGAAATGGGTGGGACGGAGGGAGTAGCCCCTAATACCTATGAGTTCCTTTCTTTTCATTAGTCACTGCTGTCTCTTTGTCCTCCCTATAAATATTTTCTTAAACGTATACTTTGATTGCTAACCGCCCCTGCATCTTGTTAATTCCATGGTGGAAACATGCTGATAGTGATGATGGAGCTTTCTAATTACCTCTTATATTTTTTATGTTCTCCCCTTGGAACTAAAGAAGATACACCTGCGACATTGTTGTTGAATTATCTGGCAAAGATAAACCCAAACCCATGTTGTTGGGATAACATTTTTGTAGCTTGCAAGGAAATGAATCTCCAGTTGGCATATGCAGTACATTGTTTTCGCAGTGTGCAAAATAAATTTGAAGTAAAAGAGTATTTCTTTATCACTATTTCTGTCAGAACTTTCTCCCAAATTTTATTTTCAATCTTCAATTTTTTGCCTCGTTTTTAAATGCACTCCTGACTGTAGATGCTTTTTTGCTTGTGAAAATAGGTTTATGGTAATAGAGTAAAGACATTTATAATCACATGCCTGCATCAGATTTACACTAATTAAAAATTTGGCCAACCTAACGAAATACTCCCTCCATTTCTACCAATTCTTTGCATTTTCCTTATTTGGCTTTTTCAACCAATTCTTTGCATTTGCAAACTTTCCTTATTTGGTCAACAATTTGGACCAATATATCCTTATCAAAAAATGCATTTTACATATATTGCCATTAATGGGTCCTACTTATCACACATTTTAATTTATTTTCAATATTCTCACACTCACAATCACATTTCCTACATTTTATCTCTCCTCTCTTCTACTCACCCCACAAGGGTGTCCCTACTCTCTTCTAAATAATTCTGCCAAAAGCCAATGCCAAGAATTGGTAGAAATAGAGGGAGTATAATTTATCTTAATG
>CAAKMY010080790.1:0-10559 GCA_901111285.1 Corrigiola litoralis | reverse complement strand
AACAGAGAGAACAAGGTAGTCAAAGCCGGCACAGACGCGAGGGTAGGGTAAGGGGGAGGGGAGTAGGAGATCGATTTACGGGAGTGTGGGGGAGAAAGAAGGAGAATTACGCGAGGGTAAGGGAGGGGGAGAGGTGCGCGAGGGTGGGGGAGGGAGGAGGATAGTTGTCCGATGGGTGGGGCTGGGGTGGGTCGTGGGGCTAATGGTAGGGTAAGGGGGGGTTTGGGGGGGATGAAAGGGAAGAGGGATAGAAACAAGGGAAATGAGGGTAGATTGTTATTTTTCTTAACTAATTACATAGTTAATGAGGAGGAAAGTTAACTAACTTAACGTCTGACGGAAAAACCTAACGGAAACCCTCATTAAGGGCAATTTGGATTAAAAAATCCACCTCGGGGGCATGTTGGATTATCGTGAAAAGTAGAGGGGCATTTTGGACTTTGACGTATACCTTAGGGGTATTTTAGAGAATATCCCTAGATTATTCAGGTGTATGTATAAACTGTATGTGGGTAGGGGTTTAGAAAAGGGTTGGTTCTCTCTCCATGTAGCTTTTAATAAGCTAGGCATCTGGCCCAAGGTGGAGACTCATAAGGATTGGAAGGGCAACTAATTCTAGCTGAGGGTCCCTACTGATCTGTCTGTTGAAGACCCCATGAAGTGGGATGTCCCTATGGGCTTCAGGCAGGATACTAACGCTTGCATCTGGGTGAATCCAGAAAGGATGATGCCTTCTGATGTTGATATGATTGCCAGGCTGGGCTGGGTCCCAGGGAGAAGGATGTCTAAGAATATTTTGATGCTGACTATTCTTCTTGTGGGGATAACATGAAGCCTTCTCGCTGGTTGCCCCACTGCACTGCCCTAAGTAATGAGGAAGTCTTGGCCAAGGTTGGTCTTAGTCCAACCTATGATGCAGGTAATCAGGCTGGCTGAGGCCAGCTCTGGGTTTTTCCTTTCTTGTCTTGCTTTCTGTATGTTTTTGCTTTTGTGTCATCTTCACTGATTTTCCCTATTGTGTTTTTTCCAGCTTCTAGGAGGTTGATATCTTGGGGAGACATCATGAAGAGATCTCTGGGTCTGGACCCCAACAACCATCCTCTGCACCCTGATCCTGCTCCTGTAGACCCTTCACTGCGCAAGAAATCTTTCGACGAGATGATGCGTTTGGACTTTGATGACTTACCTGTGGACATGCCCAACCTGAGGTCCTGAGCGAGGCAGAGGGGAAGAACTAGCACTGAGGTCCATACTGCATTCACTCGGGTTGCCATGATTGCTGCATCTGTGGTCCAAGAAGGGGCTGAAGTCACCAGGGCCCAAGTCAATGAGGAGGTGATGGAAGGCCCTCAGTCTATCCTGGACTCCTTGGCGTCTCCTCCTGTTTAGCAGGACGTGGTGGTGGAAACAAATGGAGAGTCTGATCATGAGCACCCTCTAGTGTTCATGAGGGCCATAAGGCGTCTGCCTATGTCTAGGCAGCCACAGCTGAGCCTGATAGACCTTTCTAATGATCCTGGCAGTCTTGAGGGATCTCGCACTGCCTTGCACCCAGAGAAGCGCCCTTTCCCAAGTGACCCTTTCCCTCACTACTCTGGTGAGGCTAGCCAGTTGAATGCCACTGGGATGGGTCATGGCTCCTTCTGGGACATGACCAACACTACCTTCCGCCCCAGGCACAACTCCTTCATAGAGGATGATGTTCATCGGCTGCACCCTTCTACCCTTCCCTTAGTGCATCATGGGCCTCTTCACCATAATCCTTCTATGAGGGAGATAGGCCACGGTGATGAGAGTCTGGACCTTGACAGGCCAGCTTTGGGAGGAAACTTGCGCTTCAAGCTGATGGGAGGTTGCCTTCTTCCCTCTGACCAGCCTAAGCACCAGCTGGAGGCTCCTTCCTCCAGTCTTGCCATGATTTGGCTAAGGTCAGTTTCATTTGTTCTCATCTTTCTATTCCTTCTTGAGGACTTGTATTTTTACAGACTACTATATGTTCCTTGCACCAGGCTAGCAGGGCTGTTTATTGCGCTGATGTTGCTGGTATCAGCTTGGAGAGCCAGTTGAAGGAGAGGACTGCTGAGTTGGATGAGCTTCGCCTGCATAATGATAGGTACTAGCAGAAAGCTGATCGGATCTCTTCTTTGAAGAATGACCTCAAGCTGGCCAACGAGAGGGCTCAGGTGGTGGAGGAAGCAAGGCTGCTGCTGCCAAGAGTGAGGCCCTTAGGAAGGCTACTACTGAGGCTGTTGAAGCCAAGGTTGCTGGTTTGGAAAGGAGCCTTTTTGAGCTGACTTTTGACTTGCAGTTCACCAGGGAACAAACTACCAAGGCCAAGGAGGAGATGATCATCATGAGGTCTAATCTAAAGAAGAAGTGGATTGACCGCCTGGTCAAGGGGATTGAGACTAGCATGCTTTATGCTAAGAGGTGTGTCTTCCACACTTTTGGGGATTCCGTTAACTAGGATAGAGTGGTTGATGCTTATGATAACCAGGCCTAGAAGAAGCTCACTCCTTACGAGTCCCTGGAGGTCCGTGTCAGTTCCTCTATGGACAACCCTTATGTCAACCAGGTCCCTTTTGACCCGAACGTCATTCATGCTCTTGCTGCTGAGCCCTTGGTACAGGGTCCTTCTGCTGAAGGTGTGACCTCTGGTGTCACTGCCCCTGCATCTGAGACTCCTGTTGCTGCCATAGGTGGTGTGGATGTAGCTGAAGTGACCCAGGTCTAGGAAGTCAGGTGGTCGTCTGGCCTAAGAGAGGCATCTGGTTCTAGTTGGCTGGCTGATCATAGTCATTGATTGTCTCTTCTTCTTGGATGTAGCCTGGCCCAGGCCTTTTGTTGCTTTATTTTCTATTTTTGCTGAACTACTTTGGTGGGCTTTTTGTTCCTTGGTGGATGTCCACCGCTTTTAATTCTGTTGTTGATGTAATTTTGCCCCTGCTAAGGGCCTGACAATGCTTCACTTATTGATGTACTTTTTGCCCCTGCTGAGGGTTTAACACTTTTATTTTTATCGTTGAATCTTTGCCCCTGCTGAGGGCCTTTATTTAACATATCTTCTTATGTCGTAGTGTAACATGCCTTATCTAGTGCTTGCCCTCTGACAAGAGTGTACATATTTGAGCAAGGGGTTTGAACTTAGCAGCCTACTTGAAAAGTAGTACCTACTTGCCCCCTACTAAGTTTAAACTTCTTGTGAGTGTGTGGGCTTCTGTCAGCAAAGTGGTTAAGCTTCTCATGCCTGACAACCTATTTGAAAAGTAGTACCTACTTGCCCTCTGTCAGGTTTGAGGAGTTAAACTTATGGCTTTGACAAGTCATGTCTGCTTATCACGTGATCTTGGGTGTCTTGGTTTCTGGTTTCTGTTATTTTTCCCATGTGAAGGCTAAGTATCACCCTGGCTCCTTGTGCTTGCCCCATGGGCAAGACTAAGTCAGGGGAATACCTGCAAAGAGGTAAGGCTAGGCCTTCTCTTCTTCCTGACTTCTGCCCCTATGGCAAACGTTTTTAGGGGAGGGTTAGGCATCACCTTGGCTCTTGGTACTTGCCCCATGGGCACGATTGAGTCATGGGAATACATGCAAAGAGGTAGGGCTAAACCTACTCTTCTTCCTGGCCTCTGCCTCTATGGCGGAAGTTTCCAGGGAGTACCTGAAATAGCAGGGCTAGGTATCACACTGGCTCTTGGTGTTTGCCCCATGGGCAAGACTAAGTAAGGGGAATACCTGCAGGCAAGGCTATGCCAATTCTTCTTCCTGTCTTCAGTCCCTATGGCAGAAGTTTCCAGGGGAATATTCTTTTCAGAGGTAACATTTTTGACTTCTTAGGTTATGAGTCACTTATACCTCTGACCTCAAGCGGTATAGGAGGACATCTTGCCCTCCTGGTCAGCCTGAAATCTTGGGGGTTTAATCAGCCGGATATTTCTAGCGGCCCCCTAAGTTGCAGGAATGTGGTAATCTCTTTCCAAAGGGAGGGTGATTCCTCTGCCATTCTTGTCTCCAAGGCACTTAGGGCTGTTGGGTGGTGCGGCCTTAGTTCCTGATTGACTGGGCTTTAGTAAGTCCAGTCCTTCAAGGATGGGAACAATAGCCAGCTGAGCATTGTGTGCCCCTAATGGTCTGAATCCATCACCAGTGGTAATACTCTATGCCATTGTGAACCATCCACCCTTGGCTTCAGGCTCTCCAAGCTGGTTTGACACCTCAACGTTGGTGCCTGGTACACGGCTCTAACTCTCAAGACCGTTAGACCCTTACCTTTAGAGTCCTATGTCTTTGATAACACAAGTTCAAGTTGTGACTCTCAGGAACGTTGGTGCCTAGTACACGGCTCTAACTCTCGGGAACGTTGGTGCTTGGTACACGGCTAACTCTCAACGGCATGCCGGGACTAGTCTCCTTTAGACCTCACTGTGTCACCGGCATCCCGTAGTGTCAACGGTTTGGAATGCTGGTCCCCCAACTCTCAAGACCGTTAGAACCTTACCTTTGGGTGTTGCCGGCCTTCAGCTAAGCGATGGTTCGTATATTGACTAGCTGACGTCTAGGTTTGGCGACCCTGACTTAGGCCAACTACCTTAACGAGCATGTCTCAGCTGGCTTCATAAGCGGACTCCCTATGCCTAGGGGGGCACTTTGAGGACTCCGTGACTCTGGCTCCAGACCAGACTTCTAGTGACGTTGGATCACGCAGTCTGGCCTGATGGAGTTCTTAGGTCGAGCCCTCATGGGGCGACCTTAGACCACGAAGTAAGTTGCCTTGTAGGCCTACCTCTGGCTATCCTTCCTGACTCGGTGTAACTTCCAGGTCAAGCCCTCACTGGGGCGACCTTCAGGTTTGGAGGTGACATGATCTTCTGGACTTCCTCTCTAGCCTGACCCCATGAGGTGATCCCAAGGGTCCTGATGACCAGTTCACAACTAGTTCTCTAACGAATCAATCATTGCAACACTTGAACAATTAACCCAACGAAATATTGTCATTTCATTTCAAAGTCGAAGGGTGTTATAAAAGAGACTTTTAGGTATTCCCAGGCTTTGTTTATAACATACGTAGACTTCCTTGTTGCCTAACAGTAGTACCTCTTCAAGACATCAGAGTTCCAGATGTTGCCCAGCAGACTGCCATCCTTCCTTACCAGCCTGAAACTTCTGTCCCTGACCTGACTGTGGATGCGGTAGGGGCCTTCCCAGTTGGCAGAGAGTTTGCCCTGGAGTCTGTCTTTCTAGGCCGTAGCAGCTTTGCGCAGAACCAGCTCTCCTAATGCGAGGGGCCTGACCTTGACATTTTTGTTGTGGACTTTGCATATACGGTTCTAGTACACTGCCAAAGTCAACCTTGCTTCATCTCTTGCCTCATCCAGCAAGTTCATGGCTTCTTTCATAGCAGCATCATTGAACTCTGGGTCCCAGACCTTAATCCTCATGCTTTCTGCCCCCACTTCCACTAGGAGCACAATTTATGACCCAAAGGCTAGCCTGAAAAGAGTATGCCCCGTGGCTTCCTTTTCGGTGGTATGAAGGGACCAGAGCACACTGTGCAACTCTTCCACCCACTTAGACTTGTGGTCGTCTAGCCTTTTCTTCATTCCCTGGAGGATTTGCTTGTTTGTCGCCTCTGCCTGGCCATTACTCTGAGGGTGGCAGACAACTGAATAATCATACTTGATTCCATAGCCTGCTAGCCACTCTCTTAGGGGCCAGTTATTAAATTGCCTTCCATGGTCAAACACTATAACCCTGGGCAAACCAAACATGGTGATTTTGTTATGCTAGACGACCTTCCTAACCGCGTTTTTCGTTATAGCTGACACATGTTTAACCTCCACCCACCTGGTGAAGTAGTCTACTGCCACTATCAACCACTTCTTGTGGCAAGCAGCCTTCTCAAAGGGATCTATAATGTCCATGCCCCATCGAGCAAAGGGAAGAGGGTTGAGTGTTGGAATTATATCATGGTTGGGCTGATGGATCAAATCCCCATGTAGCTGGCAATTCTTGCATTCTCTTGCTAGTTTCCTAGCATCTTCTATCATAGTTGGCCACCAGAATCCTGTCCATAAAGCTTTGTGAGCCAGGCTATTGGCTCTTAAGTGGTGTCCACAGTCTCCAGAGCGAATATCATCCATAATATAGAAGGCCTAGGCTGGGCTGACACATTTCAGGAGTGGCATGGAGAATGATTTCCTTTAAAGTTCTCCCTGGAAAATGCAGAAATGTGCGGCCTGTCTTTGTAGCTTCTTGGCAAGGTTTCTATCCCCTGGAAATTCCCTGGTCAGCTTATACTTCATTATGGGAGTTCACCAGTCCTCCACCACTGTAACCTCTTCGAGGGCATGGATTCCCTCCGTGCCTACACTCTTCTTACTCCTGACGTCGACCATGACTGTTCTCTAGGCATCTGGTAATCTTGAGCTAACCAGCTTGGCTAGGGCATCTGCCTGGTTGTTATGCGACCTTGGGATAGCTTGAACCTCAAAATAGACAAGTTTTGATATCAGGCTCTTGATTCTGCTAAGGTCCAGAACCATAGCATCCTCCTTGGCTTCATACTTTCCTCGGATCTGATTGGTCACCAGTTGGGAATCAGTTTTCAGGATGACATGCTTTGCCCCTGCTGCCACGCAATATTTCAGACCAGCTATGGCAGCTTCATACTCTTCCTCGTTGTTGGAGGCTGGAAATAGGAATATGAGGGCATCTTCAAATTTGTGCCCTTCTGGTGAGATAATGACCAACCCTGCTCCTAACGCATTAGCAGTGGTTGATCCATCATTGTACACTTGTCAGATCTTAGCCTGCCCCAGAGTTTCTATTGGTTCTTGTGGCTGGGAAAACTTAGCCAGGAAGTCAGCCAGTTCATGTGCTTTGATGGCAGTCCTCAGTCTGTACTCTATCCAAAATCCGGATAGTTCCACGGCCCATTTTCACCAATCTGGCTGACCTTTTAAACTTCTCCAATATCTTCACTAATGGCAAGTCAGTCAGGAGTATGACCTGATGTGCGTCAAAGTATGGCCTGAGCTTTATGGACGCCGCTATTATGGCGAATATGGCCTTCTCCATTAGGAGGCGATTCTTCTCGCTGACCAGGAACCCCAAGAATTTTCCTGACCTAACCCCAAAAGAGCACTTCTTAGGATTAAGCTTCATCTTGTACTTCCTTAGCTGAGTGAATGTTTCCTTCAGGTCTTCTAGGTGGTCTTCATCAGTCTTGCTCTTCACAATGGCATCATCAACATATACCTCCATATTCCTGCCCTTCTGGCGTTTAAACACCTTGTCCACCATCTTCTGGTAAGTGGCTAGCTCCAACATTTATCATGCCAAAGGGCATCATAGTGTAGCAATACAGTCCGTACCTTGTGATGAATGCACATATTACTTTGTCTGGTCCTCAGAGAAAAATCTAGTGATACCCCGAGAAGGCATCAAGAAAACTCAGTAGTGAATGACTTTAAGTAGCATCCACTAGCTAGTCTATCCTTGGCAGAGGGTAGTGGTCTTTTGGTGTGGCCTTTGTTGAGGTTTGTGAAGTCTACACACATCCTCCATGCTCCTTTTGTTGCCTTTTCCACCATGACCACGTTGGCCAGCCATTCTGGATAATCACATGGGGTGATAAATCTTGCCTCTAGCAGTTTATCAATTTCTTCTTTTATTTTTCTCGAGCTTCTCCTGGTTGACGCTTCTTAGCTTCTGTTTTAAAGGTCGAAAGCTTGGATCCACATTCAGCCTGTGACATGCCAACTCTGAGTCCACTTCTAGCTTCTCATACGCATTGTAAGCAAAGACGTCTTTGTGGTCCCTGAGCAGGCCTATCAGTTGTAAATTCATGTTTAGATCAAGTTCCCTTCCTATTTTGACCGTCCTGTCCAAGTCATCCTCCACGGGGAATTCCGGCACCTCACTTCTTGGCAACGGATGTGTCTGGTCACATGATTCGACGTCGACTGCATCTAGCGTAGGGCCCTTGCCTTTCTTGTTGCAGGGGCTATATGCCTAGTCCAAGTCAACGATCATGTCTTCTGGTCCCCAACTGGCTGTTAGTTCAGCTGGTCCTGGTGCCCCGAATCCTCGCTTTCCTTGTTTGTGCGCTATCAAGTAACAAGACTTGGATGCCCCCTGGCTACCATTCAGCCTCTATGGTTTGTTGTAATCACACACATACATCAGCATCAGGTGGTAGACTGACACTATTCCTATAGCTGCCTCGAGCATAGGTCTGCCTAGAATGGCGTTGTATGCTGTAGGGACGTCTAATACCATAAAGGTCTACATCATATGCTTGACCGAATGTCCTTCTCCTATTCTCATTGGGAGTTTGATGCTACCCTTTTGGATGAAACCTTCACCATTTAAGCCAAACACCAGGGAGTCGTATATTTCTATGTCTTCCTCTTTCAGACCAAGTTGGTTGAAGGCGTCCTGAAACAACACATTAGTGAAGCTTCCTTTTTCTACTAGGCACCTTCTATTCAGGTGGGTGGCAATATCCATAACTACCACCAGGGCATAATTATGTGGGTGAGCCACTTCATCTCCATCCTGGCTGGTGAATGTCATGTCTGGCAGCACCCTGGGCACACTCCTAGGTTCAGGAGCTAGGTTGTACACGACGTCTTCTTTCAGTTGGCGGAGGCTGGCCTTGGACTTCCTGACTGCGTCCCCACCAACGATGACTCCAATCTCCCCCAGCCTTTGCATAACTAGCCCTCTCTGTGGTGGCAGTGGGAGCGCTGGCTGAGGGTCTTCTCTTGCTGGATACTTCCTCCATTTCAAATTAAAGTTCCTACCCCCTTGTACACAGTTTTTAAGAAAAACTAATATAAAATGATACTTCTACCCCAAGGTCCCTTAAAGTTACACATGTACCCTTCCCAACACCCACTCTTTGTCCCCTTCCATCTCCCCTTCCTTGTTGGTTACTGACTTACTGATAACTTGATGAGTGATGACAACACACACCCATCCTCACCCAACAATAATACACACTCATCCTCACTCAACAACAACACAACACACTAAAAATCATCCACCTCTTATCCCTCTCTTTTTCCGGCCTTGTGGCCGACGGAAAACGACAAGAAGCCCAATCGTGACTCGTCTTCGACAGAGCAGCAACCCAACGGAAGATACCACTCGCCACTAATTCTTTCTCTGTTTTTGTTTATGCAGGTGAGAGAAAAATGGTGATGATGAAGGTGAAGATGGATTTAGTTATGGAGAAGAGAGAAAAATGAGTTTGGTAATGGAGGAAAGAGAAAATGGGTGGGTATTTGAGGTGGAGTTCTTGACAGCAACGATGTGAGTAGTGCACTCAGGGAAAAGATAGTTTGACGGCAAAGACTCGCCGGCGAATATTGTTGCCCACAGGCCGGATTTTTCACATGGGCAATGATGAAGTGGGGATGGTGGTGAGATGATGATTGAAGTGACAGAGGGAGCGAGAGGCTAGTGCCAACGAGGTGGGCTTTGCTCCGTCGGCTTGATCGCCATAAAACGAGAGAGAGAAGGAGTTGATGTTGGTGAGTTGAGAGGGAGACAAGGGAGACAAGGGAGACCACGAAGAGAAATGATGATGGGGAGTATTAAGGTTGAGGACTGAGGTGTTCATGTAATGGACGTTGTGTTTTGGAAATAAAAAGAATTCCATCAGCACAATCTGGTCATTTGTCCTATCAAAACTTTCCTTTTTGAGGGTAGGAAGTTTAATTTGGAACAACCCAAAAAGGAAAGTAGGAAGTTTAATTTGGAATAGAGGAAGTACCAAGGAGCCTCCTGGTTGGGCGGATACCTTGGTGGGTAATGGGGCTGGTCTCTTTGCTGAGGCTGGTCTTTCCTGACCTGATCTTATTCCTGCTGTGGGCTCCTTCTGTACTGGTTGAGGTGGCCTTCTCAGAGCAAGTCCTCAATTTTGAGCTTCAGGCGCCTACAGTCATTAGTGGCGTGTCCATACCCTCCATGGTACTCATATTACTTGTCTGGGTTCCCTTGCTCTCTAATGGGTCCTGGGTGAGACCACTTGCCTCCGTCCAAACACAAACCCATGTTGGAGTATGTGTCCTCCGACAAGTGCGATTACGATTATGAATCTCATTAAGAATAAACTCGGGATTGATTTTATCATTAGTCAGTTGATTAACGTTTATCGATAACGGTTGGCCTGTTAGGGTTTGACGTTATTGTCGTGAGACGGCGGTAATCATCTGATCCCTCTCGGTCACACCTAAAGGGTGATCCGACTCTGTATTTATTTGACACGTATACGGATACGTGTGCATACCCGATTAGGAGAGCTGAATAGTTAGCTATATGATTATGTGATAAGACGAGTTAAGAACTCGTGTTCGGATGAATTAATTTATTAATTTATTATAAGATAATAANNATTATGAGATGATAAATAAATTCATATTCTTTCTAATTAATAAAGTGTGACTTTATAAGTGACTAAAAAGTTAGTTTGCTTTCTTTATACGAAATTACTAATAGTGGATTAGTAATAGTATAATTTATTGTGAATAAGGTAAACATACTAATATTAACAT
>CAAKMY010080756.1:28574-43682 GCA_901111285.1 Corrigiola litoralis | reverse complement strand
TCCCCTCCCCCCTCCCCCCTCCCCCAATCAACACCATCACTCCGCCATATATACAAGGTAAGAAACTGAAACCCCCTTTTTTTGCGACAAACCCTAATTTATTCTCCTTAATTTTATTTGCCCTAATTTTCAATTTTAATCCACTCAATTTATAATTCCCTACTTATACATCAATTGTCTTCAAAACTCAACTAATTACATACCAATTAATTCAATTACTGTTTTAATTAATTAGCATGATATTAATTGAGTAATTTGGGGCAATTGTTTGTGTATATGGTGCTGTAATTGTTACTTATATTGGTTGCATAGTGAAATTTGAGTAATTTTATTAACTGGGTACGCCGTCGATTTGTCGAATTGATTAGGTTATTGAATTGAGGAAGTTTGTGGGAAGATTGACGAGGTTTCGGCAAAATGGATTTAGTAAAGCAAGAGATTGCGAGGAATAGACGGACCATAGATGAGAATGTAGGTAGTGGTGGTGGTAAAAGGCGATTTTTTAAGAAATCTGAGATTGAGCAGAAGCGGCTTCAGAAGCTTCGCGAGGAGGAGAAGCGCGAGCTAGAGGAGAAATCCCGTCGTCAGCAGAAGGATTCGTCGTCTTCTGCGAGCGCTACTGCCTCGCTTATGGACTTGATATACTCTGCCAAGTCGAATAATGATTCCTCGTCGAAGAAGGTGATTGTGGCTGCTGATGATAAGAAGATTGATGAGCTGGATTTGCCGAAGCAGGAGGTGGTTAGACGGCTTAGGTTTCTAAAGCAGCCGGTGACGCTGTTTGGGGAGGATGATGAGGATCGGCTAGAGCGGTTGAAGTATGTGCTTAAGGCTGGTGACTTTGAGGTTGATAGTGATATGACTGAGGGGCAGACGAATGATTTTTTGCGTGATATTGTTGAGTTGAAGAAGCGGCAGAAGACTGGGATGTTGAGTGATCGTAAGAGGAAAAGCGAGGAAATGGAGGATGCTGATGGTGGGAAAGGTGACGGGGACAGTGGGGATGGGGCGTCTTCTGGGGGTGATGGGGACAAGGACCTTAAGCTGATGAAGGCGAAGTTTGAGGATTTGTGTGAGGAGGATAAGATATTGGTCTTCTTCAAGCGGTTGTTGAATGAGTGGAAGCAAGAGTTGGATGAGATGCTGGAGGTGAGGCGGACTGCCAAAGGAAAGCAGATGTTCGCCACTTTCAAGCAGTGCGCTAGATACTTGTCTCCATTGTTTAAATTCTGCAGGAAGAGAGTTCTTCCAGATGACATCAAGCGGTCGTTAATGTTTATTGTGAATTTATGCATGGAGAGAGACTATATAACTGCTGTGGATCACTATATAAAGCTGGCCATTGGAAATGCTCCTTGGCCTATTGGGGTTACTATGGTTGGTATCCACGAGCGTTCAGCCCGGGAGAAAATTTACACCAACAGTGTTGCCCATGTCATGAATGATGAAACCACTAGGAAATACCTGCAATCTGTCAAACGACTGGTAACTTTCTGTCAACGGAAGTATCCCACTGTACCATCTAAATCAATCGAATTTAATAGCTTGGCAAATGGTAGTGACTTGCAAGCTCTTCTGATGGAGGAACAATATGCTGGAGGGGGGAATCAAGGTTCGCAGGAAATGCTTCAGTTGATGCCTCCTCCAAGGTAGTAACTTACGAATGATTATTGATGTTTCTTGCATTTACAGGTTGGCTTATTATTGATAGTATTTGTGTTGCTGGAGGGAACAGTTTGTGCTAGAGATGTTATTAATAGGTCTTCTGATTGTGGAACTTGTTTTAGTTGACCTCACATTTGTGTTAAAGATGTTATAAATAGTAATGTGTGCTTAGCAAGTTAGCAGAGTAAATCTGTCTCTAGTGGCAGTTTAATTCTTCATGTTGTGGTTGATTTACTGTTTAGTAGCATAATTATGATGGAAAAGATTACAGTCTTACATGCATCTTTTATTGTGGAAACATGGGTTATATCAATGTTATATTTCTGTCATTGTGGAATCATGGGTATTTTTGACAAATGAGGATAGTTATTGGTACTTTTCTTTAAAGATCTTTTTTTTTTTTTTTGATATATTTGTTCAAAGATCTTGATGTTATTGGTAGAATTGTTGACAAATGAGGGTAGTTATTGGTAATTTTTCCTTTTCAATTTGGAATCATGGGTTATACTCTGTATTACATATGCACTATCACCTATCCGTTACACTTAAGAGAACCTTAATGACTGTGTTTTCAGCGACGAGTGACTATGGGGTCCATGATTTACTCTGCCATCTTCTTGAAATGCACTGGATAGATCTCCCTGAAGTTTGTGATCCTGAGGTGTTCAGTGATCTTGATGTTTCGCCATGATACTTAAAAGTATGCAGTATTCTGCTCCTACTGTACTAGTTTTGCCTACCCATCCTCGGCTTCATCTGCAGCTTCTGACTGGCTGCCTGAATTGCTTCTAGTACTGTCGCTCGAGTTCATTATGTCCTAAATCCTTGCTGATCGTGCAGATGACTTTACTAAACCTGGATGCATGGGTATCTACTGTGTAACTGTGTAAGATTAGCTACTGAAAATTAGTGATAGGAAAGCAGTTTATTGATGTTAACCTGGTGGTGCCAGTCTATGTATCCAGGTATCCAATAGTCATAAACGACTTGTTATAAACTCGCGTATTGGAACGAAATCTCACCAATGTGGGAGTTATGTGATACGGAGTATGTCTTTTTTTTTTTTTTTTTTGGTGAAAGTGATATAAGTCTTTATTAAAGTAAGGCAATCAGATATTCAGATTCAACCTTGTTATCACCTATTATCTATTGAAAGTTCATTTAAATAGCAAGTAAAAGACCATTGCACAAAACAGTAGCTTCAGACAACAACGGAAAGGCGCAAGTTAGATTGTAGGATATAGCAGAAGACTACCTTGAGAATAAAAGTTATTACCACGAGAATTAAAAACTATAACGCCACCAGCAGTCATAGAACATTTATATGAGCCATTGAAATTGATTTTTTTATAAGAAGCTCGATATGGAGGAGACCATCGAGCTTGCGATGCCTTTGTAGAAAGAAGTTGCTGAAAAGATGTACTTGTTGATGCTAAATCGATCGTTTTCTATTAGAAAGTTATACTCCATATCTGGTAGATGGAACTTCCCTAGTACGAAAGCCATGTTACGTTGAATCCGTGGTTTATCAACATACAGTCTTTTTACTTCTTCTAAAACAATTAATCAGTGGTTCATCAGCAGGGCGATTTACTTCGCCTTTGTGGGAAGTACGTGCAAGAAGCAGGAGAACAAAGGAAGATTTCCAGGAAAAGTTGAACGACATAATACGGAATTCTTACCAGAAGCAACTACCGGTCTCTATCTTCATGCGTACACCTTTTCTTTACTACTATATAATCTCACATGCAACTGCAGGAGCATCTTATCATACTGATCAGGTGCAGCTTTGTGGGATTCGTAACCATTTGCTGTTGCATTTTGAGTCATGGCTTTCAATCATCAGTTATCTCTTATCTTGCCATTCTTGATCATATCTGTATTAGTCCCATTGAACGGTATCATGGTCTCTGCAACTGCTCGACGTTTAGTGGAGAATCCAGTGCTTCCGCAGCCTGAGCTGCCGTCATTTCCAGATTTTTCCAGTGTTGAACTACCACCATTTCCTGATCTGTCTTCTCTGCCTCTTCAACACTTGACAGACTTGTTCCCTAATTTGAATTTTCCGGAGCTTGCTCAGCCTGCATTACCTTCCTTTCCGGTTACTCCCCAGGAAACCCCTACTACAGTCACCAAAGCTCAATCAACCACGACTCCATGATATATTGTTCGCCATCCAGCGCTCTGACAGGGCTGTCGTCTCTTATTTTCATGTACTAGTATCTAGAGATATAGTTTGATCTATGAGCGGGTTGTTACTCAGCGTTTGTCTATTGTCATGGTCAATTCTTCTGTACTCTGTATGTTGGTCGAAGCTTATAAGCTGACCTTCATTTATCCAGTGTTTGCTATTGAGCTCTCACCCATGTAATATTAAGCCTTTATATTGAGAACATTTTCTGTCAATATACAGCAGTTCCATACTGTTAGCTAGATGTACTTCCAATCGATAACAATTTCTTCCTTAAGCCCCTATAACAATGTCGCCTGAACACGTACAGGATTATGATTACACCGAAAGAAACAATTTATTCCTCACAATATACCAGTCACATTACTATTAGCTAGATTTGCTTCCAATAAACATCAGTTCCCTGCATAAGCCAGTATAAGATTGTCTGCTTGAAATCAGGGTTCAGATTACACTGAACGTAACAATTTATTTCACCTCTTTGAGGGTGTACTAAATTTAGGCTCTTAACAATCAAATTGCAGTTCCTGCAATATCAATATCTTATCATTTCACTTTTTTTGGTATTTCTGTCTAGATTTCTGCAGTTATAATATGCATGTAAATCAGTTTCTTTTCAAGGATGAGCCCTAATTCATAACTTAACACCAGTTTTCCTGTGTTGCAGTGGGTGCATCTTCCTTATCCATAAAGGAAGATCGGCCATTTTAGTATATCTTTCGTTGTTTCATTTCGATTCTGTGGCTTGATAATTAGACAACTGTGTGCCTGCCCTATAAACATGAGAAAACCATCTGCAGAGTTTTGGGTTTGATCGTAGCCATAATTCTGTTGAAAACGAAATTGACTGATTCGTCTTTGCTCTTTCAAATGTGTTGTAGTATCTTTCCGGAAGAATATGGATTATGTGTAGCTCCTTCATGTAAATGGGACAGCGTTCTACAATGACTAACATTACTATTGGAACAAAAGCACATGATCAAAAAGTATTGAACTTTTTTCTTGTGTTGGTGAGTTCACCTTATCCCTTATTAAGTTCCACGTCCTGTACAATGATTTTTTTTTCAAAATGGACATATACCTCAACAGGCCGGCTGAAGAACTATCCTAATGTTTGCTGATATACTGCTGTCAATATATTATCACCAACATAATATTTGCTGCTTCATATGTTTTAGAATATATGCAAAACCAAAGTAAAACTGTAAGATGCAAGCTATTGGGATGCATGCAAGTGAAAATTTGTTTTCCTACCTGTTTATGTACACTAAAAGACACCCATTGTGATCAATATTGGTGACAGCAGCAAAAACAAGGAAATAAAACAAATTAAATGAGTCCATTGAGAGCACAGTCAAATCTACTTCACCATGATCGGCTTTGGTTTACTTGAAAGAGAGAAACAAGGAGTTGAGCTACACATGATACTTTTCTCAACCAAATAGTTTTCTTCTTATCATGATCTACATACTGCATGTATATAGCTCCCCCAACACCAACAGGACTTGTCAAACAAACCAAGTCTATTAGTCATGGGCTACAAACACAATCACCCATCCTTAGCATTAACAGTCTTACTGATTGCATTATCCTTGATGAGTGATAATCAGATTCATGTCGTTGCTCGCCATCTCTTACAGGCTGGTGTATCAGGTGGTGATTACCCTGAGCTTCCTGATCCTGAGACACCTGACAATCCCGAAGACCCTGATAACCCTGTCGATGAGTCGTCAGCTCCTCCTGTTCCAGAAATACCTACACTGCCAGAGCCTGATGCGCCAGAAGTTCCTGGGGACCTGCCTGAATATCCTCCTAATCCTGAGTTGCCACAGCCCTCATTTCCTGTCTACCCGGCTCCGCAGGCTGTTACTGAACCATAATGCTACCATCACCGGCTACTATATACATGCTATGAGCTATATAATTGATTATTTTCACCATTATCAGTTTGTTAAAGTACTGACATGAATCATCAGTTCCTTTGAGGCTTTGATATCCATGTTATAGCTATTGTTATTGGCTTTCCTATGTAAAGTATACGATACCACTATATTTGTGACGATATTTATACATATATTGAAGTGAGAGTAACATTGTTGTTGTTAATTATCCCTTCTAGTTTTTTGAGTCTACTAAATATCATTACATGCGCAAATAAACAAGGTTAACATTAAAGAAATTAATCTTAAGCCACAGTCGTTAAACGTGAATTTTGCCTAGAGGTTCAGTCGTTCAGAGGTACTGCTTGTAACCATGATAAGTGCAGTAATTGTTTCTGAAGCTAACAGTAAAAAGACTACATGTTGATAAACTATAATGCAAATTCTTTTTAATCTCTACATAAGAGGGTGTATGTAATTTTATTTATCTCGATCTTTACTAATGACAATGGACACTCTTCTCTAGGAAATTGTTAAGCTGTCTGGGACTGCGGCGCTAAGGTCGAATCCGATTAATTTAACTTCAGTAAAGCTTACGGAGTATATAACATTATTCCCACATTTGTGGATTTTGTTTTAATATATGAGTTTCTAAAATGCTTTAATTTAGTTCATGATACCCATCTACAATAGGTGGGTAGCTATATCAATTCAAGGTTGTCAATCATGACTTTACAATGGAAAAATTATTGTCTAGCCATCTGTCAAGGATGGACTAGTAATTTTTTCCAATCAATTTGTTTTAACCAACTTTTTTGTAAAGTACGTAATTGTAAAGTAAGTTTAGGAGTTTTTAAATTTTTTTTTTTTTTTTTTTGTAACAACATGAACTTTCGCACTTTATTTAACATGGAGTGATTGTTTTTAAAGCTAAGGTAAAAACACAAATACAAGTTCCATCCGCTATAGACATTCACTTGGGTGATTGTTTCAATACCTAAGGGAAATTATACTATATGTTGATACATTGTGGGTTCTACACTTCTACATGACTTCGTATTAGAGAAGTTTTGTCTACTATACATATGTATACATTTCTTATAAAAAATATATTGATTGACATCAACAAGTACAAAAAACCACATATTCTCACTAACTTTTAACTATACATATTCACTAGGGTGATTGTTTCAAAACCTAAGGGAAATTAGACTATATGTTGATGCTCTATGGGTTCTACACTTCTGCATGACTTCGTATTAGAGAAGTTTCGTCTACTATACACATGTATACATTTATTATAAAGAATATATTGATTGACATCAACAAGTACAAAAAAAACCACATATTCTCACTAACTTTCAACTAAAAAGACGTTCATAATTTTGATGGTTTTATCAATAGCCTTCTAACATAAAAACACTTTCGACTACTCATCATATAGTCATGGTGTTATAGTTTTTGGTTCTCTTTATTATGTCGTTTCTGCGATATTCTATCATCTATGTTTGACGTTTTTACTTTTATCGGAAGCTAACATGTTATGCATATTGGCCTTGTACCTGCTATTCCAATGACTTTCCTTACTCTAACAAGTAAGCAAATAGGGCATTATATCGGCGCTGTTCAAGAAGAAAAAAGCATGACGCATTCATTGAGGGTGATAAACTAGGTAGATATATATTTTATTGCATTGGAGCAGTTAACGTTGCGCAGAAGGGAATATGAGGATGTAAATGGTATTCTTGATCCATATATCTCGATCCCTTAGGAAATTTGATTGCTTATTAGCAAATCTTTCATATAGTTGTATCGAGAAGCAAACCAAACTCCAAATCGGCATGCAAAATCTCCTATTTTTATAAATTTGTTGTTGTTAATGACTTTCTTCAAATCTTTTAACCATTAAAAAGTTATCAATGACCATGTTGAAAAGAGTTTTTTTAACTCTGCTCTTAAATTATCAAAAAATTATGATTTTAATACCTTTTATGAGGTAGCTAATCTCTAAAGACAATGGCCTAATTCATTGTACCAAATGTCCTTAGTCCTTACCGGTGACACTGATAATGTTACTGAATTGGTACAAGGGGGTAGTGTTTATTTAAATATCGCCTGCAGCGAAACAACAAAACAGTGGACGTGCCGGAGTGGTTATCGGGCATGACTAGAAATCATGTGGGCTTTGCCCGCGCAGGTTCGAATCCTGCCGTCCACGTTTTTTTTTCCAGTTTCACTTTGCAAATAACACCAAGTTCACTGCAGATTAGCTTACCTATCGAGCATGACTAGAAATCATGTTACAACTGTAATTTTTCCATAGGTAGTGATGTTATCGGTTCCAGTGAACACGCAAAGTTCACAGCTACTTTTTGATAAATTAATATATGCTAATACTACTTTTTTACACATCATAAGTCGTTCTTAATATAAGAATGAAAACTTTTAAGGAGTTGAGTTATTTAGGATGACATCCGTGCTATCATATAAACTACAGATTACAACGATTTAATGTATTCAGCGCTAGTATATGGTCTGTAAGCTTTACGCGTTACAAGCAAAAACAAGGTCCTGATTTTCTATAATCGACAATAAAACAAAAAGGCTTTGCTATAATAGATCAAGCACCTATTCTATGTAGTTGGCTAGCTAATATATGTAGTAGTATATTGTATACGCTTGGAAAAAGAGTATAGTTTTCTTTCGTACTTTGGCGGAAGGGGAAAGAATGATGTACAGTAATACAGAAACACTATGTGACATTGTGACGGAAGGTCAAGCTAACGAGCAAGCAAACGCTCGTTAGCTTTCCTACATTAGAGTCTGTGCTTTTGTCCCACATTGAGATATCGGATAATACATTATAATATCTATGTTTATAAAATGTTTATTATGAGAATTGGATACTCACCTACGATAGGTGGGTAGCCATTACAAATTGTCTATAAATAGACGCTCTCTAAGGCCACCTGTCATAGCTGGAATAGTTTTTTATGTGATAAATCAGTTTTTCATAATATTCCTTTATATTTTTCGGCCATTTGGGTCTTGTCATTATTTTTTTCGACCATCTATGTCTTACCATTATTTTTAGGTGTGATCCATAGTGTAGGATAGACCTAGAGTACGTTTTCATGTATTGATTGTAGTCCCATCCCACTTTACTAGCTACTAAAGGATATCATTTGCTGTAATTCCTAGTGTAGGATACAAAGAACATGACTAAATTATATTTATAATGGGGTCCGTCTAACTATTTTCTCACATAATTGATATTTCTCCTACTTATTTACATTTTAAACTACGTAGCTCTGACATGCTATTGCTATCTAGTTCTACCAATATATAATTCTTATTTATGTTCTATCGTTGTGATAACATGCAATTTATAAATAATATCTGAAACCACCACATCAATAGTGATTCTCACCAAAAGGGCAACGAAGACGCATAATAGGGACAAGCTCAAAAATAAAAAGAAACAATGAAAAGGGGCAATGCCTCATAGCTTTGCTCATAAAATGAGCAAGTGCAAAATGTGGAGATAGAAACCTATAAAACGAGCAAGTATAAATTCAAAAAAATAAATCATTCTATCTACCTAACGTGTACGTAGAGTAATGTCGCTTGGGTAGTGGGTACACATTGTATATAAAGTGTGTTTGTTCTATTTTAATACGTGCGAGATTACTATTTCAATATAGTCTTGGAAGTACTCCGTATGATATAGGCTCCGGCTGCATACAAGTCTTTAAGGCATGCTGTGAAGTACAACATCTTGGTTTAACTAATTAGGATTTAGGACGGACGATCTGAGGATCATTTTCTAGTGTCCAACAAAGCGAAGAAAGATGCATTCTTCAAACTTTGCTCAACCAAACTCTGTTTGCTAGCTAAGTCGATCACCTACCCTTAGACCAAAAATCATACGAGTATGCAACCATCTACTATAAAAATCAAGGAGAGTAATAACTTGTACTCATACAAAATTTTAAGTCATATAACACACTGTAGAATTTTATACAACATTAGAGCTATTACAAGTTGCAAGATTGCATTAATGGCTTCTAAGAACTGCTTCCTCCTAGCCCTCTTCATCGCCTTATCGATGACAAGCATCGAGGTTAGCCATGCAGCTCGCCGTCTCCTCCAAACAACTCTGCCTCAGGCGACACTTCCACCTTTGCCATCAATTCCAAACATGCCAAGTATCCCAAACTTGCCACAACCAACGTTGCCAACTATGCCTACCGGGACTCAGCCATCCTTGCCTAAACCAGCTGCCCTGCCTCCACTACCAAACATGCCCTCCACCATTCCTTCTATCCCCAAAATGACTCTCCCTCCATTGCCTTCCGTAACTTCACTGCCAAACATGCCCTCTATCCCCTTCCCTACTTCAATTCCTTCCATCCCTTTTTTCACTCCTCCGCCTTCTAACAACTGAGGACGGTTTTGATATATAAGCTTATGACTTATGAGCATGATCGAGGATGCATGTCTTCCCTTTTACAAGAGGGGAATATATAGTCTTTGAATTGTACTATGCTTTGTTTGTGTTGTCTTTGTTCTGTCTGAATTTGCTGATGTTACTGCGTTTATAGTGCATTGTGTATTTTTGGTCATCCTGCGCTTGAAGAGATGTATAAGTACGTTATATATGGCATTGGTGTAAGGTTTGTATTGTACACCGTATTATTTACTTTTTGCAATGGTCTTATTTACTTATTTATGTATAACGGATTGCAATTGTTCATTTGTTTACGTCAACAATGGCACTAGCCCCTCTCGCACATGAACTCCGACCTTTCCATTGATATGAAGCATCAGTTTCTTTTGTTATCCACGTCATAGCTATTTTTATTTTATTTTTGCATAACAAGGATAACTCTCTTAAACGGACGTTGATATCATCACAACTTTCATAGTAAATCCCGAACACTACACCTGACCCCATAGATACAACACTAGCTCAATCAAGATAGCCTAACATGTTGAAGCAATTTAAACACCAATCCCAATATGCCATGATAGGAGTGCAAACATAAGCTCCTTCTTTTTGTTTGAGCCATTTTTTTCCAACTTCGGATACATGTGAAGTGTATGGCTAACGGCAATAACGAAAACGAACAATTTTTACTCCAAAGCAAAGAGTCGAGCACATGACCTATATGTTGGTGGAACAACACACATCAACCACTAGAATGGACTTGGGGCCATAGCTGGAGCTATGATATTGCTAGCCTATGGTCATTGGCTTTCCTAAGTAAAAGAAACGGTACCACTTTATGAAGATCTATATATACTACATGAAATTAAAACAACTGATTTTAGAACCGCCGAAATCAATCACGGAAGGGCAAATGGGTCGCTAAAATGAGATTTGAACACGTTATATGCAATATTTGGTCGAAACATTCATTTTTGCGACCAACTAGAAGCGGTTGCATAATTTTGCGACTGCCAATAATAATTTACAACTACTTATAATGGTCGCCAATTTCAAATGCAAAATTCTGGAACTTGAGTATGCAACGAAATCAAGAAAATTGATCTCAGAGTTTGATCGTTAGATTTGGTTAGAAGCTCATATTGAATGTAATTATATCAAAGTTTTTCATTCATTTCAATAACGGAAACTTTACATTGATTGTCGAAATAGATGTGCAATTTTTTTAAAAAAAAATCATAATTTGATAGTAGTAGGAGTAATATTCAAGACAAGTGCCAAAATTAGGATTATACCCAATAGTATATATTCAACACAAAAAAATGTGGTACACCAAGGGCTAATAAATTAGAAAATTTTGAACTTTCAAACTAAAGTTCAAAGTACAACGATTCAATAAAACTGTTGAAACGATTGAAATAGTAAAAGATGTCCAGGTGTCTTCGATCTGCCTACTCCACTCATTTGCGTACTTCAACCATATGTGCTCTTAGAACCATGTCGACCTTTATCAAAAGGGGTAAAATGATTAAAAATTGTAGAAGTATGAAAACCGCAAAAAAGCATATTAAAAATATGAAAGTTTGAGATACTCCTATATACCTTCATTTTGCAGCCATGAATGCAAAAAAGAGTTGAAGAGGCCCCGATTAACTGTACGTCATGTATTGATGTAGTTTGTATTTAGTAAGCATATGGTTTGTGGCCGCATGTTTCAATGATAAAGACCATATAAGTTGTCATGTGGTGTGGTACACTAGTGGTGGTGATGGAGAATTGAAGATAGCACATCACAGGATGGTTTTTGATCAGAAGATTGGTAGTAGCAGTATGATGAATAAAAAAGGTAATTTTAATATATATATATATATATCTATTGACCAGAAGAAATGATCACAACAGTGGACGTGCCGGAGTGGTTATCGGGCATGACTAGAAATCATGTGGGCTTTGCCCGCGCAGGTTCGAATCCTGCCGTCCACGTTTGTCCCGTTTTTTAGTTCTTTTTTTCCCACCTAACACACAAAGCTCTTTGCGAAGTAGCTCAAATTATCGGTCATGAATGATGGATAGAAATCATGTGGCAACTGTAATTATTTTATATTTAGCTACCTTATTTGTTCCAGTTAACACACAAAGTTCTTTGCAAGTTTTTCATAAGTTAGTTACTGGTACTACTACTTTTCACCGGAGATTAGTCGTGCTTAATATAAGCATGAAATCTTTTGAGGAGTTGGGCTATTTATTTGAAACACATAAATTCCATGTATTAAAAATTACAATGATATAATGTATTCAGAAAGAGTATATGGTCTGTAAGCTTGACCTCAGAGTTCATATGCTCGTTACGTACCTGTCCATGGGAAGAAAAAGAAATTATTTATCAACCACTTATGTGTTCATTACCTTTCCACTAGGATGGTCTTCTGATCTTCATATACCTCCTTGAAGGTAAAGTCGCCTACTTTGCGACTGGTTTAGCAACCACTTATGTCGCCAGCCGCTATTTCACTAATTTTGCTACCGATATTGCTACTTATAGGTTCATAGGTTGGTCTCTAACTTTGCCACCGATATTGCTACTTCTATATGTTGGTCTCTAATTTTGCTACCGATATTGCTACTTCTATAATGTTGGTCTCTGATTTTGCTACCGAGTTGAAAGATGGTAGCTAAATCGGTAGCTAATTATACAAATTTGCGACCGGCTACTTGTTGGTCACTAAATCGGTAGCCAATATACAATTTTGTTGTAGCATCTATCCCTTCCTACTCTGAGCTGTGAGGACTGATACTTTATGTCACTCATTCTTGTCAATCCAGTTGATAGCTTCCCTAACTCCACTGGCCTCGATCAGCTTCTCTTGTATTAAATCACTTAAAGTTGACCAACTTTTCATCCAACAGTTTTGATAGAGGCAGACTGCTGCTCAACACGTACCACAAGCAAAAGGAGCATCTACAAACATAGAGAAAGAGTTGTCCAATGTATATGGTTTGGTTAATAGTTGTTCTTTAAGATATAATTTTCTAAGAGGGGCTTCTTGATCATTTGAACGTACTTCAAGTGAGGGTTCCTTGAGAAAGCTATGTTCACATCCTTTCAAAATCTGGTCTGGATTGTTTAGCATTGCAAACTGCTCCTAATTAATCCATATATCAACCTTTTTTTTTTTAAAGCTTAAGGAAATCCATATAACATCTTAAAATTGCCCAAAAGACCATTTGATATACGACTCTTCGATCAGTAACTTTTGGAAATTCCAAAAAGAGGTACGTCGAGTTTGTATTGCATCTTAAGAGTGATGAGCTTTCCGTTTAGACTATACTAAGATTTCAATTTGCACCATTGCTATCCTCAGAAACGTACAATCAAGGTTGAACATTGAAACCCACCTTCATCAATCTAGTTTATGTACAGATGGACTACCACCCCAAGCTGCACTTCGAAAGGTCAAGTGTTGATTATCTACAACGTAAGTGGAGATTCTGCTTAGGGTTTATGGTGGTCATGACTCAGATGATGATGTGGTGGCTATTCAAGTTGGAAAGTGGACTGTTATGTTTTGTTTCCATTGCTGGCCTTTACTTAGATTCGCAAGTTACACTGGACATGTGTCCCACATTGTTTGATTTTGTTCTAGTTTACTTATTTAAAATATCTTTTGTAGTGTCTAATGACACCCATCAACTATAGGTGGGTAGCTTTCAAAAAAATGTCCATCTCATGACCTTCTCAATAGAGAAGTAATGTCTAGTCCAGAGCCATCCATCAAGGATGGACTAGTATCTTTTTTTCTTATTCATGAACTCAAAATTGTGTTAATTACGTATTTTAGCACCATATATGTACTAAATTGAACTAATTTGACTTAATGTAAACATTTAAATTTGAGATGTGTTATTGTTGGACTCGTTAAAACTCAAAAAGTCAACTTACAAAAAATTAATGGATATATTTTAAAAGAGGAGAATTTGTATACGGTAGCCGCATACAAAAATTAGGTGCGACAATTGTCTTGAATATTATGTATGAGAATATCAAAAATGTGTTATAATAAGCACTTGTGTGTCTCATAATAATTATGTCTGAAATAAGCACATTTGTGTCTGGATGTAAACAAATCTATTTGGAATAAACTTGTATGGAATAAATATTTTTGTGTCTCATAATAAAACAAAAGTGTCTCACAATAATAAAAAAAAGTGTATAGAATATACACCTACGTGTCTAACAAAAAAAGTGTCTCATAATAACGAAAAATAGTATGGAATTGAATAAACATTTGGATTTTGGATTTTGTTACTAAGATTTTCTATTTGTTTGTATATTTATAAAATGTTTAATCAATAGATTAAAATGAGAAAGATAGTAATTTAGGGTAGTAATTCAGGACTAAGATTTATCTATACATTATGATGCTTGTCGATCAATAGTTGCCAACCACTACGACAAATTTCTTTTAAATTTATCTATGGTTTAGTATTAAGATGATGGTGAGATGAATCTTATCATCAAATTTAAAAAATAAATATTTTGATAATAGGTATTGATAATACATAGTTGTCAAGATTTGTAATCATCACATGTAGGAAATAGGAATGGAAATCCAGTGCATGCCCTTTCATTTTGTAAAATATTACATGTTTAATGGTTCAAATGTGAAACATGAATATTTAAAGAAATAAACATGACTAAGAAAAGTTATAGATACATATAGTGAAAAGGTGTAGATGTTGATATTTGCTTGATCATTAGTTCTAATTATGATATTTGTCTTTAGGTTTGTTAATCAATATGTTTGAATAGAAACAGTTACCAAAAAAAAAAAAAACTTATTTTCATCTATACAATACAATATTGTTAAAAGGCGTTATTGTCACGGTATTGAGCCACGTCATCATGTCACCATATTACGCCA
>CAAKMY010080756.1:946-28499 GCA_901111285.1 Corrigiola litoralis | reverse complement strand
TTTAATTGACCTCATGTGATAATCAGTACGTTACTAATTACTACGTTAATAATATCTTTAATTTTCTCAGAAAATTAATTATCTATATTGAACTCTAACATAAAATCATATATCCTTTCTTAGAAAATTTGATGACTAGAAAATAAAACCGAAAACTAACAAAAAGAAAATTTACAACATCCCGAACATCGTCGTACCCTGACATAGTTATTTTGTTAAATTAAGTATGATCAGTTGTAATACTACGTGTATTATAGTTTGACCGGAACAAAGAGAGTATTATTTTGATCCATAAATGATAGGTAGTGGTGGCGTGCAAATCACGTGGTATGAACGTTATATAAGTAAAAGAGTAAAACCGGGTACAGCCAGTAAAGGCAACCTAGCCGGAAAGAAAAGAGAGCAAAGCAAGAGAGATATGGGAATTGAGAAGCAAGTCATCAGACCTGGCAACGGTCCCAAGCCGGTTCCCGGTCAACTTGTCACCGTCCACTGCACTGGTTTCGGTATTTCATTTCCCCTTTTTTCATTTTACATTATTACTGACAGTATTTCTCCCATGTACAGTATATTTATGTTGCTTGTTTGTGCTAAATATTGTTGATTTACTTTCTACTACTATGTTGGTAAAAAAAAAAAAAAAGATTGGGTCTTTGAGTTATTTAGGGACTTTACTTAGCTGCTTAATAACACTCTTAAGTTGGCTGATCAGTTGATCTTATAGCTAGTTGAAATTAGACGGGTTTACAGTGGTCAACCATGGGTTAAAGTGGGCACTTTATCATCGTGTTAACGAAAAGTGACCACTATAAGCCTGTATAGTTAACATTAGACTGGCGTATGTGGTAACACATGGCTTGAAGGGATCACTTTATCATTTTGTTAACAAAAAGTGACCATTATAAGCCTAACTAGATAAAATTAGACGGGATTATAGTGGTAACGCATGACTTTAAGTGGTCACTTTACAAAATTTACCATCATGTTAACAAAAATTGATCGCTTTAAATCAAATAGTAACCAATATAAGCCCAATAATAAATTAGACAGTCACTCGATAATCTGTGTTAATGAAAAGAACTTGTGGTTTAACCACGTGGTGTAGATGAGTTTCGAACCTTGATCTTGAGTAGCAATAGTGGTCATATGAGCCACGTAAGGGAGTATAATGATGACAATGGGGAAGAGGGACTTGAATATGTGACTGTAACGTTCACAAGTGGTTAGAGCTCTCTTACCCCAATAATGAGATTTGGGTTCGATTCTTACTAGCGACTTTGTGCGTACATTTGAGACCCAAAAAAAAAAAAAAAAGAGTTCATAAGACCTCAGTCTTTATCACTATGCCAAGATGTCATTGTTTGTAACATGTTAAGATTGTTACATCCATCTAATAATAATGATGTAAACTATAGTGCTGCTTTATTTTTTAGCTCTCATTGCTTCATGGGTTTTTAATGATTTTGAGTGATACGAGCCACGGAGGGGAGTACAATGATGAGAGTGGGGGATGGGGGACTCGGAAAGTCGTGTTACCAAGACCTTAGTTTTTACCACTAGGCCATGAATTGATAGTAATTGGATAAAGATTGTTACAATTTTTAATAATGATATAAACTATAGTCCTACATTTTTTTAAGCTCTCATTGGTCATTTCTTCATGGGTTTTTAATGTTTTTTTGAGTAATACAATAATTTCTGGAATATTTGGGTGAATTGATATGATAACAACAATTTCATCATTACCCTAGTGCCTACACAGAGGATCGCGCCAAAGCAGGGTAGGGGGGCATGATAAAAATTTGATAACTTTGCTTCTGGTATCGGTAGAATTTCCCTGTTAGGGTCTCAAAGTAAAGTACTTTGAGCTCTATTTTGTTATAGTGGGAATTGCATGTTTAGTTTAAGACATTGTTTAGCAATGTATGTGATTAATCGACTTGACTATGTGGTGCAGGAAAAAATCGGGACCTGTCTCAGAAGTTCTGGAGGTATGATGATTATGTAAATCTAATACTTCATTTCATTAAGCTAGATGAACATCATAATTGATATTAAATACTGATCACATATCTAGTTGAAATTCAGGTGCTTGTTATGTTTATAACGTGGTTGGCTTACTTTTTTTTTCAGCACTAAGGATCCTGGGCAGCAGCCTTTTTCATTCAACATTGGGCAGGGTAAAGTTATAAAAGGTAATTGTAACTGAAAATTTCCTCTGTGTATTTTGTGATTTTCAGTGCCTATTTTTTCCTGAATGATTTTGGTATTGTTGTTGTCGGTACTTGCTCATAATACTTGTCTTAAAACAACATTACATTACCCCCATGTCTTCAAAGAGGCTCCCGCACAAGCGGAGTAGGGCAGGTTGGGGTGGGGTCGGGTGTACTGTGAAAGGAGTGGTTGTCTCCAATTAACCCTTGAGATGAAGTTCATTGACCATGTGCTACTCCATTTTAATAGAGGGCAGAGGGTATTACGAGACAATTTTGATATAGTCCATTATATTCCAAAAGAAAAGAACTATGAATCTTTGTGCTCGTTATACTTGTCTGTTTTCGTTCTATGTTGTGTTGCGATTATCTCCAGTATGAAAAAGGTTTTTCGGGTCTTTTGGAAAATTAGTCATTCTAGATTAGTTAGCGGGAACCATAGTGTTGTGGTTGTTATTGTTCTGAATCCCTGTAGTTCTATACATGTAGCCTTGTAGGTATATCTGTTGCAATCTTCTGCCATTTTCACTAGAGAATGAATGTAATCTGGTCTGTGGAACTTGTTCTCTATATTTTAAATGTTCTCTATCTACGAATATAAACTGATGTTCTTTTTTCCTTCGTGTCATGTGGTGTGCAATGAATGACACAAGGGTTGACTGTCATTGGGGGTTGGGGAATGGTTGGACTTTCTTCTTAATTTTCTTCCTTAGTCTTGTTTCTTCGATTTGATCTAATCAAGCAATAGCAGACACTTGATTGAAATGAGTGACTCTTGGGTTAAGGTGGGAGGTGGTAGTAGTGTCTGAAGATTTCTTTCTCGTCTTATCTCATTGCTTATTACCAGTTTAGTCTATGGTTGGGTGCGGTGTGTTGGGTATTGCGTAGGCTTTCCGTCAGAAGGAATTATATAGTCGCTAGCCCCTAGGGGGACGAGATGCTTATAATAATAGAGTAACATCTCTTGTTTTTAACAGAGGAAAACATTCAGTTGCATTAGTTCTAGTTTGGGTTCTCATAAAGGACCTCTGGATTCAATTAAAGAGTGCTTGTAGCTCCTCTGTGATGACCTTTTCACCTGAAGAATGGTTGAAACAAGACTGATAATAGGATAGTGAAGGAGTGAAGAATGATTGAATCACTATATTGTAATTGGTGAACAGTTATTAGAATCTCCTTTGAAGCATGATGTAAGGAATTTCTCGTCATCTTGCCCTAGAACTTGTTTAGGTCTTGGCTGCTGGTGAAAGATCTTCTTTGGGCATGTCTTTTAGTGTCTGCTCTGATCTTGAGGCCTCTTGAATGGATGGCGTAGGTTTCTTGTTTACTGAGTATACTTGCATAGTTGCATTGGTAAGTGAACAATGATTAGATTATTCAACTGTTACTGATTATGCTGCAGGACATGTTAGATTGTCAGCAGAGTTGTTTTTGTATGATGGGGAAGAAAATGCAAAGCAAGCATATCCATATGCTTGCATTTTGGATTTTGGTTTTTACTCACCCAGCTTTGCAGACTACTTAATATTCATAACCTATACCAGAGCCGTTGATAACTTGGAGGCTGACATACTTTTCCCAGTCCAACTAGCATGGAGCCAGGAACCATGATCGAAACATTTTGGTTTGTCTTTCACTTAGGGGGCTGCGAAAAATATTAACTTTTATTTTGAACAGCTTTCAAAGTGATGACGTACTTTTCATGAAAAACTATATAACTGAAAGTCGAGGGTTTCTCATTAACTCTATCAATCAATTGTAACTTGGTGTAAATGATTAAGATTAGAAGGTGTTTGTTCTCAAGACATCGGTTAAATCTGAGCAAGGGTAGGAGTACATGTGCACTGTACGAGGGATTACGTAGACAAGAAAATCTTGTGAGTTAAATATAGGAGACGATAGGGCAATAGGGCATATATGCAAAAGGATGATTGTATGCCCCAAAAGTGGAATACATGACCCCAGGACCTTAAAATTTCATACGGAGCATATGGATTGCGTGGTGCAAATTCCTCTATGCATATTTTTGTTCTTTGGGGCTTTAATTACATTGGTTTACTAGCTCCATGTATTCACTACCTTATAAATTGGCTGTCTTCTCTCCTTATTTGGAGAATGTTGCTGGAGTTGGTGGACTAACTGCTTACTCATATTCCTTTCTTTTGTTGTCGGAGCTTCAGTGGAATGCGAATCTATATATCCTAGCTGTTTAATCTTCTCATTTCATGTTATCCTAAGATGCAAATATAGGATTCATTGTTGGCTAGGACCAGTTGTTTTTAGTGAATGAATTTGATATATCAGTGCATTTAACGAATAAATGATCAGTGCTTGCTACGTATTAGTCGAGTTTCAACTGGTAAATGACTTCTTGTATGAAGCTATTGTACTTCTGTATGTTATCACTGGTTAGACTGAGTTTCATCTTGTATATGACTTTTCAGGGTGGGATGAAGGTGTGTTGGGAATGCAACTTGGTGAAGTTGCTAAGCTAACTGTAAGTGTCTCTTCTATATATTATACCTTTGTGGTTTAGTTTAGTTGCAGAAATTATGTAAAAGTACTAAACCAATATGCCTGGCAAGGACTTGGCTAATAAAATAACCTAACTTCAGAATTCAATACTTCAAAATTTGGATCAAATCCGGGATGAAGTCCACTGAAGTTTCTGGACTTGAATCTGAAGCTATGACAAAACGCTCTAAACCTAAGTATGATATCAGCTTGAGCTAAGTGTTTAGCTCTTTACTATCCATGGGCACTTATTAGTGCAATTTAAAGTGAACTGTGAATCCCAAACTGAACTTGTCCCATACCCTTCCCTTCAGAATAATGAGTTACAGCAATTAATTCTATATTTCTTTCACTTGCAATACAAAGTTGACATGTTCTGAAGCTGCACAAATGAAAACCACCCGCACCTGTGGGATCGTTCTCTCTAAATAGGTCTTAGTCTTGATGGCTTCTGGGGTTTCATCTGCCCTTCTCTACTGTGCAACTTGCTTGAATGACCCCCTTAACTAAGGCATGGGAATTGTATGTGAGTAGTTAGCACTATGCAAAATTCGTGCATATATTCTTCTGTCTTTATTATTCACTGGAATGGTATATCTCATAGTCTACTACAACATTGTCTGTCGACATATCTTTTGGAGACTATATGTGCTTTATGTGCTTCCAATTCTATGTGAACAATCCCTAAGCCACTGAAACTGATTGTTGAGGACTTTTTAAACTTTGCAGTGCACTCCAGACTATGCTTATGGTGCTGGTGGATTTCCTGCATGGGGAATACAACCTAACTCCACCTTGGTCTTTGAGATTGAAGTCTTGAGCGCTCAGTAATTAGCTATTCAGTATGTACATTACTAGATTGTGCCAAAGTCTTCCTTAGTGAAGTATGAATAAGTGGACTATGCCTTCCTCATCATGAGTAGGGTTTCATATGCCTGAGCTGATATGTATGACGTATCTGCTGAGTACTATCGTGTTATGGTACTTTTATCATGGTTGTATGCATTCAGCTTTGATAAATACCAGCTTGCTATCCTGTGTTATTAGGAGTGGAACTGTTGAAAGACAACTAATTTTTGAACTTGGCAGATTTCATTAAATTTAGACTCTTTTTACTATATCCAAAAGCGAAGGTAATTGATTCCGGATCTTACCTTTGACAAGTAATGTAATTGTTTTTCATCAATAACATGGTTACTTCTTTGTTCACCTTCTCCTTACTCTTTTCTTCAACAACCTCTTTTTTCATCGATGACCGTAATGAGTAAGAGTAATTTGATATAGAGAAGGGAAAACAATATATCCAAACGTACAAATAAAACCATCAAAATGCAAACAAATTCGCCGCAAAGCTAACTAAATCACTACAAATTCACAAATTTGAACACAATCACACAAAAGTTAAATGAACCACCATAGTTTTAACGAGGGTACATAGGTATTCGTTCTTTTTCTTCTTCTTGTTTTAGTAAAAATCATTATTTGGCTCTTTTTTTTTGGCTTGTAAGAGATTTTGTGATCCATTCACCTTGTTGAAGAAATATTATTTCTTTTTGATAACACCAATGCAATATGCTTTATAACTTGGCTGGAGCTACACAAATATTCACCAATATTAAGGTAGTACAATTTTTAATCCAATGGATCCTTTTCATGATAGCTACTAAAGTTTTTTGCTTTTATAATTAATCATGATTATAGTACTCCACGAGTGGTTGACGGAAAATCACCCACCTCACGCCTATGGTTAGAAAAACAAAAGGAGGTTGATTAGCCAAACTTTATCCGGTTGATAGTATGGTGTGAACATTAGAAATCATAGAATTATCAAACCATCTTTGACTATAGAATGATTTTATTATCATCACATCAAGAAGGGATCTCCATGATTTAAGGCTTTAGTCTAATGTGGAGATTAAATTGTGGGACCTCTTAATGTCACCAAAATGCTAGACCTTATAATGTGACAAATGAAGTAGCCAAGCTAATGTGATGTTTGTTTCCTCCACTTGAAGCAAAATACCGAATTACGCCAAGCGTGTTCATGATAATTATACAATCCATAATTAGTTTAATTGAATTAGGATGCGGTTAATGGTAATATATCATTTCTTGACCCACGACAACTGATTGCTTCTCGTAGGAAACGAGTGAAAACTTTGCGAAGCTTGATCATGCGTGGGGCACGAGCTACAGTCGAAAGGATGATTAAGTTGGATAAAATTTGACTTACAAGCAAAAAAGGTGTGTTAAGAAAGAATATTTCTTATTTTCATAAGCATTGATCTAACAAGCTTTTCACATTTTCCCTACTCATTACAGCTCGTCTTGGTGGTGGATGTATGCGAAAGCATCCTCCTATTTTTTTTGGTACATCAAGTGGCTCAAATATTAGTGCGATTGATATAATCATGGTACTCCCAGAATGCAATTTTACCTTAGGCCTTTTTTCGGGACAGTTTAGTTAAATTACCACAATAAAGAAGTGATACTAACTTTTTATATTTAACCATTTAATGCAAAATTGACAAACATCAACTTATCTTTTTCTACTTAGAAGATAACGTATAGGGGTATAAAAAGAGCTCATGGATAGGTGGTCAGGCTGGGTTCGTGTTCAGGTTAATAGATAAATGGCTTGATATCCCATGACTTAGATCTAAGCTGTTTAGTTCATTGGATGAACGAGCTCAAAACTAACCCGACCTGCCATGTTATAAAATAATATGTGGACAAAACGTATTGTGATCTAGATGACCTTTCCACCCAGCATTTGACTAAATTGTTGGACAAAACATATTAAAATGTAACGAAAATTCAAAATTTTAACAATACACCAATATTAACATTTCATAAATTTTACATAACTAGGTCGATGTTCAATTAAACGGGTTGTTGTGTTGAGTTTGTGTTATACTTTGTCGACCCCAACCTGACCAATCAATCTCATGCTGGATTAGTGTCGACCCAATTAATTAATAAGTCACAAATATCAACCCATTCCCGCTAATTCCGTATCACATTATCATACCTTATCAACTTTTATCAACCATATATATAAAAATATCAAATAAGCCAATTCCTCGATTATTGATCCATTGCGCCAATCTTACTCCTCGCGAAATCCACCTAACAGTTACATACTCACATTAATGAACACTTGGAATTTTGCCAAAATGGTAAAAGTGACGACAGTAATGGAATCATAATATACAGTAGTGTAGTACCAGCATAACTTTTGACGGCATGCCATGAATATTACCCGTGCGGTAGACACTTTAGTGAGCGTTACAGCTAAATAAAGTGTAGGGGCCATAGTGGGTAATCCTTACCATTACCAGTAACAGGAACAAATTATGTGTGTATAAATCCAACCTTTGTACCATTTGTTTTTCCTGACTGTTGTACTCCCTAACAATTATTCCTCCCTCAATATTTTCTCAATCTTTATATTACACTTTGCAGTATAGTACTTTGGTTGATCATCTGATAATTTCTCCTACTTTGTTCTTGCTTAAGGATTAGTGGGTATGTATGTTGTTTAAAAAGATTGGTTTTATGGGTTTTACTTGTTGATTGTGTTGTTAAGAGTGAAGGGTGAAATGGGTGATTGTATGTATGCTATAAAGTTGGTTTTTATATGATCTTCTTGTTAAAAGACTTAAATTTTCGTTGTTTGTTTTTGGTCTGATAATGTGTGCACAAAGTCGCTGATGAGAATCGAACCCGAACCGTATGATTGGGGCAAGAGAGCTCTAACTACTTAGAGCTAGTTCTTTTCTTACTTGTTGATTGTGTTGTTAAGAATGAAGGGTGAGAGGGGTGATTGTATGTATGCAATAAAGTTTTGTGATCTTCTTGTAAAAAGACTCTTTAATTTTTATGGTTTTTACATGTTAATTATGTTGTTAAGAGTGAAGGGTGAAATAAGTGATTGTATTTATGCTATAAAGTGTTGGTTTCTGTATGATCTTCTTGTTAAAAGACTGCTTAGTTTTTATAGTTTTTACTTGTTGATATTGTTGTTAATAGTGAAGGGTGATATAAGTGATTGTATATTTGTATGTATGCTGTAAAGTTGGTTCCTTTGTGATCTTCTTGTTAAAAGACTCCTTCAATTTATGTTGTTGAAAATAATTTGTGGGTATTCAAGAAGGGAGTGATTGTTTTTAGCTACGAAGTTAGCTTCTTTAGTGACATTCTTGTTACAAGGCACCAGAAAATTTTGATCTTCCTGAAATTTTGTGGTGTGTAATCATGACAGAAGATATTATTCAGGGTGGACTGTTTTTTCTTGTACACTTGTTTCTAATCTTCCTTTGATTCGTCGATATCTCTCTTTGTGTGGTGGATTGAGCTAGATTTAGCCTAGAAATATTGTATGTTTGTACAAAAGAGTATTAGAAAGTGAAGGACAGGAAGTTTTTGATGCTAGTTGTTTATGTGGTCATGATAATGATTCATGAAAGAAAGTAAAAATAGATGTGACTTATAGGTTGTTAATGTAACTGTCTAATGAAAAAAAGTGGGAGATTAAAATTGATTTGTTGCTTTATGATTTAGCTTCAACATTTAGCTCAGGTTATTAGTTAGTATGTAATTTCACATTTCAGATATTTGCTGCCTGTAATCTACCTGTTTATTAATAGTGATTTTATACACTGTTAAGCTATGATTGTGGGGTGTTCTTGCTTTTATTGCTGGTCTCTAGTTTTTCATTAAACTACTTCCCTACCAGTCTTGCTGGTCGAGGTTGGCTGGAGCCATACTGATTTGGAAGTGTTTTTTGAGTTTTCTGATGCAAGGTGTTATTACTGCATCACAATTATTTGCTTTCTAATGGTAAATTGTTCTGTGCCTTTTTTCTTGCAGGAAATATACAAATCTGTTGTTTAATTCTCGAACTTAGGGATAGGGAAGAAACAGCATGTGTTGGTCCTGTTCCTCAATTGATGTGTATCGCAACGTCATCTCTTTGAACTTGTACTGTAGGGTTATCTTGTAAACCATTCCCCCTTTGCTGTTGGTCTTCTAACAATTTATCAAAAGATAATTTTTCTACATTCTCCATGGGTTCCAACCACGTCGCTGTCGTTCCCTGGTTCTGGTACATAATCATCTAAGTAGCAGAAAAGAGCCAAACTATTCTAGAAGTTGTAGTCTTTTTCTTAGCTTCCTATATCTTCGATCTTCCTCCATCTTCAGTCCTTACTTGTCTTTGCAGTGTAATAGTCGTAGTCCTCATTTCTTTCAGTAACCTTTCCTCATCATTTCTGTAGTATTTACCCGTTCTTGAGGCTTGTAATAGTGCTAGAATATTGTGCGCATTAAGGGTACTCTCTGTAAGGCTTAGAAGTAGTAATGGTGTGCCAAGGATCAAGTCAAACAAGATTTCGGGCTTTGAAACATGAGAATGGAATGGCAGGAAAATCAACCATTATTATTAGAGTTATAGCTTGCTTTCAACCTATGCCAGATTGCCAGGTATGTGGTTTCAACTTTCTTTCTGTTATCTAGGTCCAAGCTTAGCATGTTACTTCTTTTCTTTCATGCATTATAACCTCCACAATTTCAGTCGCATATTGGGTTCTCCTGCATTTTATGATGAATGTGAATATTTTGTTGACGCAATTGTATACTTGCTTCATGCAGGCTGAGTACTTCCGTCATTTGCTGAAACCTGTCACGTAGATTGGCTTCGTAATACCGTTGTTTTTTTATTCTGCTGGATAGTATTTCATCTTTATCTTTATACACTATAAACTTGAAGGAGACGCTGAAGATATCAGATTGAAGTATCTATATTATCTGTGAGTCCTCTGAATGTTCCCTAATTACCATAAGAACTAGCAATTATTTTCGTTTATTGATTATTGAACTTTTACTTTATAAAATTTAGGTGTTTTTTTCTGTGTAATGGTCAAGACGAGCGGCTCTTTTCTTTGTCAGCATTCCTCTCTGGAATCTTTTGCCGCCAGAAACTGCATGATTGCACCTGTTGAGCACAGGCAACACGAGTTTTTGCCTGTTCCTGATCCTGTGAACCCTTTCAGGGTACCAGCAAACTTAGGTTGGAATGGTTTGGGATTTCCTGGTTTATATGAAAGAGGGCTTATGACTGAAGGTAATAGCTTGACTGGACAATCCATGCAGCATTTTCATATCCCACATCGTAACCCAGAACGAGGTTTTGGAGAAAAAATCTCTCTGTTGCCAGCAAGAGTTGATGGGAAACCATCACGTGAAGTACGTAGTTCTCTCCAGAAAGGGTTTTTGATCTTTGATCAGTCTGGAAGTGAAACAAGGCTAATTTCTAGTCTTCTGTGTCCTGAGGTACAGAATCGAACAACTTCACAAACTACATCTTCTGTTTGGAATCAGCAAGCTGCACCTACCAAATTGTGTGGTAAATACGAAATGCTTGTTGAAGGACAAAGAAGTAAAGTTGAACAAGCTTGGACAAAGCCATCAATTCTATACGAGGAATCTGGTGAGAATGAAATTCTCGATGATGGCAGTGAAATGCATGAAGATACTGAAGAACTTAATGCCTTGCTTTACTCTGACGACGACGATGACTCAGATGATAAATGTGATGATGGAGATGAGGCAAGCAGTGGTCATTCTCCTTTGACAATGAACGGATTTTGTGATGAGCAGGAGAAGCAGGAACGAAAGGAAGATTTATATTTTGGAGATGAAGTGGCCAGTTCAGTCAGGTCTTCGAAAAGACAAAAAGCTTTTGACGGTGGGCATTGTAAACTATCGTTGATCAACCCTACGAGGACTGCAGAACAGAATCTCGCTTATGAGAGCATCCACGATAAGGACTCCGTTTGTGTCCTTGAGGATGGGGTGGGTGCTGTTGTTGGAAGCAAAAGACCGAGAAAGGATAAGATCTTTGATACCCTGAGAGTCCTTGAGAGTATAATTCCTGGTGTCAAAAGCAAGGACCCATTAATCATACTGGATGAAGCAATCAGTTACTTAAAATGTCTGAAGTACAATGCTGTGACTATGTCTGCAGACGACACTGATACCTCTTGTTGCTATGGATCGGACCACTGAATGGATGTTCCCGGTAAGACATCCTTACATGATGAAGGGTCCAACACCTTTATCTACGATATTGTAATCATAACCAGGGTGTGTTCGTACTAGCATTATGCTTGGGATTTCATGAGGACGCCACAATCAAGCTTGCTTGGGTGGCAATATTACTAGAATGGGTGACATAGGAAGTTCTCATGTTTCACCCTTTTATTAACGTATTCTAATAAAACAGTATTCGAGTTACAGTCCTAGTAATCTGTGCTGCTTCATTTCTGGACCAGATGATGAACTTGGCTTGCAATCAGGGTTCTTGTTTGAGGTTGTTTCCTTGTACATACTTGTGCAATAAGGACTTACAAGAGTTTTATGTTGCATCTATGTCTCTGTCCAATACCGGTGGTCATGCGTTCGAGCTGAGGCCTCATTCACCTGACCAACAATGATGGCATTGGCTTTTGGAGATAGCAAAAGGCAAAGTTTGTGAACGCATGGGTGTGACTAGTGCTTGGTGGTGCTGGAGATGAGCAGGGACCCAAGTGTTTCTGAAAATTTGAAGAGTATACTCCTGTATGACTTAGAGTGCATGCGCATTAGTTTCATAAAGGTCCACTGCTCTCTCTTTCACCCTTTTTTCTGCTATTCCTCTTTCATTTCTTTAGGGGCCCTTGTCTTTATCAGCATGAGTAGTAAGGCCCCATGCTCTTAATTCTGTCTTAGTGGTTTAGTATTAAGCTACTTCTATGCGGTTTGTAGTGATGTGACTTATGATGACATTGTTTGTAACATATTAAGTAAAAGTTATGTTGCTTTTGTGTTAGTATTTGAACGATAATGTATGTGTGGAATCGCTTCTTGTAGTTTCTTTCTTTCGTGTTAAGTAATGTAAATTATTGTAATATGCACTGTTATGTTATGCCTTTCATGTTTCTGAGAAAAAGAACTGCTCTTTGATTTGTTTTGCGCTTCAGAAGTGTCTATTTGCATGATGTATTATGGGACCCTTCTAGATTATACTGGATTTGCAATTGAGAATTGTTGGTATCAGTGGGTCCATATACCTCTGAACGAATACAAAATGGTATCGTGGTTACATTCATATGGTGGTGGCCTATGAATGCACCCACCCAACCTGCCTGCCTTGTGATGGTTTTCTTCATAACAATGATTAGGTTTTTACCTTATTTCATGGCCTGCGTTTTTTCTCATGGCTGAGATATATTGATGGATCTTATTCTCAATTTTAGTAAACGGTGTGTAATTGACATTGTTTCACAAAAGTTCATGCTGAATTCAGTGGAATAGTTACACCAATATTTGTTTTTTTTTTATTAGACATTAGTTTACTGACAATTGAGCATATCTTTCTAGGACAGAGCTAGTATATCTAATTCGGCAAAACCTGCGCCACTTTGTTGTGGTCCTGAAATTGCCGTAGCTCGCCAAGTATGTATAACTCGACGAGGATCTAAGAATGAACACATATTTCTAGAAGAAAATGGAGTATTTAGTACAAATTGTATGGCTCCGTTTAAGCTGAAAAATGTGAGCTCCAACACAGTCTTTTATAAGACAGTTTATTTGTAAATTAAAAACAGATCGGTTTTTTTATACAATTTTTGTTCGGGCAAAGGATCTTGGAATGACCCGTTGCGTACCTTTTGTTTTTAGTATAATTGATTGAATAGTGTTTCAATGTTTCTTCTTGGGTTAGTGATTAATTTGTTCCTCTTGCGATTGGCGTTTGCCTTTAATATGATCTCTACATTCCACCCCTAAGAATTTGTCAATGTAGTTAGCTTGAACTTGTCAATTAAGCGATGACATCAGGCATTTTAGTAATTTACGAGTCCAGTTTGTAAGTTATAAAACTTCCCTCGAACCTTAAATAATACCTTTTCTTTCAAGTGAAGTAATATGTGATCCAAATAGGTGGATTTTTATTTTCTTGTATGAAACCGATTTGACGAGTTTAGGTAGTGTCACGATGTTTTCTAGAATATCCTAATTGTCAATACGCCGTGGTATGTTAAAGGATTACCAAACTTAACAAAAGCTGTGTGAAAGGTTACTGAAATGAATGTGGTGTTTGGTAATGTGTCAATATCTTGCGTCTTACTTTTGAGTTTTGAGGTGTGAAAATTGATTTTTTTTTGTATGTTACCTCATCTAACCAATATGAAAAAGTTTGGAATGTCGAGAAGGTTTTCGTAAATACTTCAGTTGCCTGTTATGTAATGTCAGACAAACTTTGTTTGGGTTTATTAGTTTATGTTGATAAGTTAGTGTCTTAGCTTGTACATAATACGACTCGCATGATCAGTGATAGTGAGGAGAACATCTGAGTCTGTAAGGCTGTCTTTGTGGACTAAGGAAAAGGTAAATAAGGTTGGTGTGGTGCCAATAAGTGCAAGAATTTCGCGTGATCGCAATTCACCACAAAGTTATAACTTACTTTATCAAGTGACTGCATTTTTCGTAACTTTGATAGCCACTTTTAATGTCTTTTAAATACTTACCTCAAGCGAATGATGCTTCTGTGTTCAACGCTCATGATGCATGAAGGATTTAAGGGGTTAAATAGATACTTGTCTTCCATTAACTTTGCCTAAAGTGAGGCACCTGAATAAAAGGGAAATAGTCATCCTTTGCCGCTCCCTCTTTCTTTTTCTTTTTGAGCCAATGCTGTCTTTGTAGATGAGAATGATGTGCTTGCATGTTTCAAAATAAGCTAAAGAATATCACTAGCAAAAGTATGCATTTCTTCTTTCTCTTGTGTAATTGATGATTCATTCTATTGAATTTTATAGTGGTACACACTACACACTCTGTTCTCAATTTTCTCCTGTTGATAATCAATGAAATTCTATTTTCACTTCATTTAAAAAGAAATATGGGCTTTCAAGACTTGCCTCAATGTTTGATACACCATATTAGTAAACAGAGGGTCTAATTGAGCCAATGTTTGGTTCACAATATTAGAAATCAGAGGGTCTATTCCACATTTATAGGGTATATTTGGTAAACCAATTTAAGTGGTTGGTTTGACTAAAACTGGCTTATTTATCCGGATTATATATAAAGAACAAAGTTGTTCATTCAATTAGCTAAAATTTCATGTATGTTCAGTAAAGGCCTTGGGGGTGACTGAGCTACCCCAAATAGCTTGTCTAAAATTTCTGGTGACTATCTATGATTTTTGCCCAATGAGCTCCTTTTTTTTTTTTTTTTTCCTGTGTGATACCCAATATTAGTAAACATGAGTAGTTAGATATTGCACACCTTATCTAAAATTACAAAAAATGGGATCTCTTTCTTCTTTTCATCCATTCATGTGCACTATTGGACCCATCATTAGTAAACATTTTTTTTTTGACTTTTCAAAATAAATGAAAAAAGATTGTAAGAGGGTGTTCATGAATTTGGTAAGTGTAGTTTCCCACATTATTTAATGGCGACGAGATTAAAAAGGAATACGCCGGGAAAAACACCTAATCCTGATAGAGGCAGGCCCATGGAAACTCAATAGTGGAGGGCCGAGTGGAAGATAATTCAAAACTACAAAGAAGCCCAAGGTCTACAAAATGGAAGCAGAGAGGAAGCAATGTTCTTTTTTCTTGTTCCTTGGAGTAGTGTTTCTTTATTTGTTGCTTTCTACAAAATGGAGTACTTCTTTGTATCATTTCACTAATTTTTGCCTTTGTTCTCCTAATAACGTGTATACCATCTGCTAATAGAAAAGTCACTATAGTAAGTTTGGAGAATTTCTTGTAGGGAGTACTTCGTATATCATTTTTCTTGTCCTGTAATGTGTAATGTTACCTACATTTCTTGTTTCACTTATTGTTACGTTTTACTCATGTAATGTTACCTACATCATATTCGTATGGCGAAGCTTATCTCTATAATCTTGTGACTTTACTCATGTTATTGGACCGGAGTAAAGACAATCGTATTACATTGCAATCTGCGTAGAACCAGATAATTATGGAGAAGGATGTTTTCTGGCAAACAGTGAGATCGTTTGCAGCAGAAATTATTAGAAATATATTTGTTGATAGAGCCATTAGCCTGTAACCATCAATTTACGCTTTTAGTTGAGTTGGTCTTCTCATATTATGTCACAGTTCAGATTTCCAGCATAAGATATGCATGTACTCTTGCGTTCAGTCATGCTACCTTGCGTGAAGAAATATTAAAGACAAATAACAAAAACGTGTTTTGATGAAATGTCCAAGATTAGTAGCATATAGATGAAGTTAATCCGCAAATATGGTTTCCAGAATCGGACCACACTGATAGGTGACAGCACGAGGTGGTCTCGTAACTTTCCGTGCATATTTAGGGGAAAGAGGCCCTAGACTTCAGCTCTTATATGCTTCCACCTAACGAAAATTGAATACAGAAGGTAGGGACCTGAAAAAACTGAAGTACAGAAATCACATGTAATGTACTAAGGTGCTGCCAGAAGAGCTAGAATTATGGAGAAATAACAAAAAGTAGAAAAGTCTAAGTGATCTAAGATGCATTGAGTCAGACAATTCAGTAAATATTATGGCCTTGAAGAAATGACAAGAGGTCATGGAACCCACTTCATTTTGAGCGTTTTAGGAGATGGTCTGACATGCTAATGTTCCCCAATGATAATAGACCGAATATTACCAGCTATCTGCTGTGTCCAATCAACAGAAAGGAGTTCATTCATTCATCAAGCTAATGCTCAAATCATTTGCTATGCGACATTGCCAGGTCCTATGCAGAAACAGTCATATGAGCGTGTGATGCCAAGGATCGGACTTGCCTATTTAAGAGATGTGTGTTTCTGGTCTAATTTGGTCTGATTTTAATGCTGTATCACGCCATTAGACATGGACATGGTACGAAGGGTTAATAGAGCAAACTACTTCTCAAGACCAGAGTCGCACATTCAGAAAATGGTTGCAGCAGACAGAAACTTGCTCTCCTATGAATCACTAGAAAATTGCACCCGATGTTCTATACGTACTACTAAGCATAATAGCATTCCATGCAGGTGTAGATAGATTCCAATCCTGTTGTATTGGGGAATAATCAAGATAAAACGGATAGCATAGTAATCGACAAATTCATCTGTAAGTCTGAAAAAATAGTACAGAAGAAATCAATCATATCAATAGTAGATTGTACAATAAATAACACTCATCCTACAAGTACATACTACCAATTCTTTTCTCTTTAGAATATAAATGTGCCCTTGATGTGGATGAAGAAGACCTTAGGTTCCTGTTTCGATTAACTTGCCAAAATGATAGCGGCTAAAAGATATATTAGAATTGCAGAAAAAGATCTCCCCCAACAGAACGGAGAAAGGAAAAACAATTGACAAAGGACAGGGTAGCTAAAACTCTTGTAGGAACACGGAAACATCTTTTACTGGGGCTCAAGATATGGAATTCCTCCACCTTCTAGGTGTCTTTCTAGCCTGATCTGCTGCCTGATGATCAGAGCCATCATCCTGCGTCTCTAAATTACTCATCTTTGCAAGTCTACTGAGCTTTTTCCACCCGCTACTCCAAGTGGATGAAGAATGGTGTTTCGGTTTGACCACCATCTTATCAAACTGTTTTTGCAAACTCTCCATCTCATTTTGGAGCTCAACATACTTGGTCTTCATAGAATCTAGCTCAAATTTGAGGGTGTTAATGTCTTTCTTTGCTGTTGTCCAACCTTCTTGGAATGATTGTGGGGTTCCTTCCAGGAGAGTCTTTCGATTTGAGACCATGGGCTGATAATGAGACTGATCTCCTGCTGTGTCTTTCAAAGAGCTATTGGCTAATGCGTTGCTTATCTTAACCTGCTCAGAGAAGAGTACCTGCACAACCACCCTTAAAGGAAGTCGCTCATTTTGTGCTGCGTGCATGCAGGCATCAATTGAGAGTTTCTGGCAGTCCATCACTCGACAGAGCCTCTTTCTTTCGTGTTCAGACAGTGTAGGGTGTGCCTGCAGAACAAAGAAACAAGTGTATAGGATCCTAAGTAGTTTTACCTAGTAGTATGTCTCAGAAAATCATATGCTGGTTTTACACGAAGCTAAACTCATCATTAGTTTCCTGACTGGACCATGGACCTCTGCCAGGTAATATTTACACAGTTTTTTCCAGTGCAATGATGTTCTGCTGCTTCTGATCTCTACTGACTGTGTACATTATCAAGTATCAACTGAATTCATTACAAAAATCCTTTTACTTACTACAGACATAGAACTTATACATCATACAGTATTTCAGACACCAAGCTAGGTTTATATGAAACTCATTAACCATTACTTGCTTTTGTGGACCTTGGAAAATGTCCTTGAGTAACTACTTCAAAGACAGTTAGTTCAGTATGCTCTTCTAATACTTCCTGGATGGAATTTCACATTAAAGAACCTTTTTAACTTTCGGAAGACAACTTTTGCGCGTATTATAACAGAATGACCTATCAAATTCAAGAAATTACGAAAAGAGTACCTTGAGATATGAGTCGATTGCTCTGTAAAGCCCATCATCACAAGTTCTTGCAGATTCTGGAAGAGCCTCGGCCAGTACCTGGAACGTGGTAAGGGAGAGACTCCTATCCCGAGCTATCTCTGTGAGGTAACTATCAACAAGCCTAGCTACTCGCATCTTGGCATTTGACGCATGGTTTTCCTCATACATATTCTTGTTCAAGAATGCTAGCCTGCTAGGACTGGCACATTCAGTCTGTTCCTGCATAAGAAAATGCTCCAGGAGTCTCTGAACCAAATCGACATCATACAATGTCTCACTCTTATTGTAGGATGGTATAAGAAGATCAGCCAAGGCCGCCTGCTCAAACTGCATCCCGACACGCTTTTCGAGCTCAGATACCAATGCGGGAGCCACTTTTAGCATGTTAGCCATCCTCAGAAGTTTGAGGAGGAAACTGCAGGAGACACAATCTTTTTGTGGTGGAATTATACTAATGAGGCTCTCAATGATCATCCTTTGATCCTTAGCTTTGATGGTTTCTGGCTCTTCCTTATTTGCTGCTATCACCATGTGGAGACCTCCGTTCCAGCTCCCACCATTGCTCCCACTATGGCTGCTGCTACCGCTAGTTTCTCTGCTCATATTCCCACTGCTGATACTGGAGAGTTCATCCATCATGGGTGCAACCCCCGAGTCCTTGCTCATTCCTGGTAACCACCTCGAAGCATATTGCACGATTGAAGCACCGATTAATTCGAATCTCATTCCTTTCACTTTGATGGCTGTAATGACACGGACGAAATGATCAATCCTTAGAATTGAGACATCCTCAAACCACCAATCAGGAGGCACTTGGACCCCCCTACTTGGACTCGAGTCTTTCATGTCACTCCATTTAGGGCTGCCAACTTTGGCTGGCCTGCCTGTGTAATTCCATTTGATTCCCTTGGGGTTCGCGCATGCCTTCCAAGCAATAGACTCACTGCACCTCCTGACAATCTGGAGGTTTTCTGCCCATGGCGAGAGCTTCTCGCAGCTCTTTAGTACAACGATAGAGTCTCTCCAAGAGGACAGAACAACATAGCTCAAGAAGGCTTCAGTTTTGAAAATGAGGTTGCCTTCTTCTAGGTCCTCTGTCATCTCTAAATACTCCGCTGCACATCTTAGTCCTGAGATGTTGACTGCTGTTAAATCAACAGCAATCCCGTAGCAGAATTTCGCTGCTAGCTCGAATGATTCAGCCCCACCAGGGAGGTCTTCCAAGGATATCTTGTTAACTTCTGCCTGGTGGGTGTCATAGATGATCCTACTCAATCTTCCACACCTAGAAATCAAAGGGTACTTTATGCAAAAAAAGGGAGAAAAAGAGTTAGTATAGGGGTGAAACAAGGGATCATTAAACTAATACGGAGTAACAGATTTTCTGGGAACTTAAGAATGCCATATATTTAATATCCACGTGTGAGAGGACCAACTCAACCAAAAGCCTAAGCTGATAGTTGAGGCCCGATCAATAGTTAGCTTGAAACGTGGATGACGCACAGCCAAAAGCCTAAGCTGATGGTTGAGGCTCAATCAACAATTATATCCTAATACTATGTTATTAGACAAATTATGCATCCATATTTGGTTACAGAGAACTAGTATACTTGAGATCGCGGAAATAGTGTATTAGGCTGCTACTTGTGGTGTAATGGGGTCCAGTACTCCAGTACATGTACTCTTATCCCTACAATGGAGAGACTATTTTCATTGATTGAAGGAAACTGGTGATGAAATAGAAAGATTTATACTATGTTACACAGTGATATCTCCTGATCAAATTCCCAGAAAAAGAAATTACCTTGTGCAAGTGGAAGCTAAATTCACCAATTTGGACCAAGAGATCACTTGGAACATCAGTTGCAACAAACCTTGATGTAAAACCAGAAAATATGAAAGTCACATTCTATTTTAAACACGTCATAGAACAAGAAAGGTACTTCCTTACAGTATACTGTATACATGCATCTAGACATACCATGATTGTCCTCTCTGCTCAAAGCCCTCAGTTACAAGGCCATGTTTTGTTGAAGCAAGAGTTCCATTTCCATAATCTTTACCACCAAGAGACTCAGTCTCAGAATCCCACATAGTGAAACTTACAAGCTCCAAACAGTTGGGAACTTTACTCTTTTTTCCTCAGGAAAGCGATGGAAAATAATGAGATGGGGCAAAGAAAATAAGCAAGGGAGATGGCATGAAATGGCAAGTACTACACATGGGCAATGTTTGGAATTATCTCTTAACAAACTGTCGGCTTTCTCACTGATTTTCAAGGGGAGTATTACAGTATACAGGCTGTGGAGTGATGGGCAGTTTTCCCTTGCAGCTCCATTATAATAGCTACTATAACTTGTTTATGATCACTTTTTTGAGCTCCTGATTGATAAAATTATATCTTCATACACTATCTCTATCTGCAGCAGCTATGAGTGGTATATCCAGCTTTTGCTTTGTCTGTCCTAGTCATGGTGTTTTGTAGTTTGCAATTGTTACCGCAGTTGGGACGACTTCTATGATCACATACTTGACAAGATAGTTGAAGATGTGGATCAAGTGTCCCTACTAGGGTGTAGGCTGTACTTTGTGTTTCTATTGTTACAACTTACTGTACATGTTACAACTAATACTCCGTAGTACATTAACACTTCCCACAAAGCCGACACTTAAGTACTTGGTTTTGTAAGACGAAAAAAGAACCCACTCACGAATCACGATAGAGTTTCAAGTGTCTATAGACAATGTTTTCTTGATTAGCTAAGATGTACTCCGTATACACAAAATGTATCCACATCATAGGTATTTCATTTATTCCTGTATACTTCGTACTCCTTTATTCCTGTGAAATGCTAACGTTAGTTTGAAATTCGCTCATATATATATACAACCTTCAAATATTGACTTTCCAATAAAATAGAGGGAATATTTGTTCAAATTCCCTCATATACACACGACTTGCAAATATAAACTATTAAACATGAGAAAAAGCATATCACATTAAGGACATATTACAATAATCAAATGAGACATATGCGGATACACCCAATATATCTATTAAAACTATATATGATTCCGATGATAATTGAGATAAGGTGTTTCTTTCCTCTATCGTTATAACATTAACAAGTCCTATACCAAATGTTTTGGTTAGTTAATGGTCAAATTTAGATTTAAGAGACTTAGAGCGCTTGGATCAACATGTAAGGGGTTGTTCTAACTTAACTAGAATAGTGACTAAATCCTTTTCATGCGGTTGCTTTTCAAAGACGTAAACGGCTGGTCAAGAAATGCGCTCCATTCTATGGGCAAAGATCGAACCTCTAACCTCATGGTTAAGGGATAAAGTGAACAATCACTACACCACATCTGGTTGATTTATGACAATTATCTTTTGTCACCTCAAAAGAGCCCCTGCATATATGGGCCCCCTGGTTGCAGTCATTGAGCTCCTAGCTAAGATTGGATTAACACCACTGGAACATAATCTTTAGTTAGAAACAAACAGCTCCACAGTGGTGTTGGTGTCTCTTAAAGGTGGCCTACGTTGATGTACTACTTGAATTGTGATCTTTGAATTTTAATTTGTCTGTTCTTTTATCCTAACCAGTGCGTTGTGCGATCATGGATCATTTGCATTAGTCAATAGGAAGTGTGCACCTTCTCTTAGCTTGTCTATTTGTGCTTATTTTTCAATTGTAGGAACTGGCAAATAGTTAGAAAGTACTCATAGTAAGATATTTGGCTAAGAATATGCGGTCGGTGTTTACGTGGTTTGATGCGGAAGAGCAATAGAAAGTGGGTCCCACCGCGCATTAGCCGAACCTCGACGTGTGTTGGGTAGTTTCCTTCTAGCTCACTTTACACTAGCGGGTAAGATAAGGAAAACACTCATTTTTAGTGTGATTTATTAACGCAATAAACCGTTCTACTTCTATATGAGATCGACCTTACTTACCCTACTACATTGGTTAGATAACTGGATTAATTTAGTGTCATTCACCATTGGCACTCTTTCATGAGCGTGACTGCTTTGATGCTCTGTTTCTGGTGGCTTTGTATGTGGTGTCTGATGTTATTTTAGAGTGCTCCAATTGTTTAAGCCATGTTTGAGTTTATACAGAGGGGAGTAGTCCTACTTATAGTGTGTTTGGTTAACAAAAAGAGAGGGAAAATGAGGGGAGAGAATAAGAGAGAAAGGGAAGGTGAGGCGAGGAGAGAGAAAAGCTCACTATCTGGATTGGAAGAAAAGATGAGAGAAGGGGAGAAGGAGGAGGAGAGGATTCATTGGGAAGATGGGTTCTTCAAAGGGAAAGAGAGACAAATCCTTCCAATCTCTTCAATTTGAAGGGGAACTGATTCGTTCATGGAGGAGGGAAATTCCCTCCCCTCCTCTCCCCCACGCACTTCCATTGCTATCCAAATGAAGGCTTTTTCACTCTTTCTTTCTCATCCCCTCCTTTCCCCTCAATTCCTTATATCCAAACACACTCTTAGAATTTCTTATTGCCATTTGTTGAGGAGTGGTTCAAGCTTGATTGATCGAATGGACCACGTGTCTGTCGTCTATAATGATATGGGTTTCCACAAGTCAGAGGCATTTGAATTATGGGCAATTGGTGTCATGGAAAACTCCAATTATCTCGAGATGAAGTGGATGTCGTTTCACTGTACCACTGACCATATGAGCAAGTGTCAGTTTTGCAAGTTTAAGACTAGTTATTGGGTGAAGTTATATAATGTTTATCTTTGGTTTTAAGCTTCTTTAAGTGTAGGTTTCGAGTTATTGATGATTGTTCCCGACTTCATGTTATTTCATGAGGTATTTTGCATTTTATGAACTTTATTGTGTTTTGTTCTTCTTTGTGTTATGAGCATGTTTTAAACACACTATTTTGACATTTTATTGAGAAACATAGCATTATCAAGCTACTAATAAGCTATCTTGTTTTATATGCATGACACCTTACTATGAGATGATAGAGGGAATGGATACAAGACTCAAATATATACATACCACACTCAATTATATGCATACCACACAATGTATTGAGGGTTAGATACCATCCAAAAGTACTTAATCATTGAGAAGATAATTAACAAACTATGAGATGATAGGGGAATGGATAGAGAAATGGCACGTTACGCTGGAAGCAGAATCATATGCATGGCCTCATAGACTTAACAAGATCTTTCCAAAATGCCCATTTCGCTGGAAGCAGATTTACAGTGTGTTTATCGCTTGATTCAAGCATATGAGTAATGGACAAATCCGATGGTTTGGGCTACGCCTAAACTACTTTTTGCCAATTTTCTTGTTCCATTCATCATTAAATGTGTCTAGGATGCCTCTAGCCAATTTTCGTCCAATTCCATTTCGGAGCCGAAACAAGGTTTTTAGTGCACAATAGTCCACAAAATCCGGCTTTTTGGGTCGATTTTTTATTTTCCGGAAAAATGTTCGAAAGTGACCTAGCATGCTCCTACGGTGTATTGGAGCATAATTGGAGCATATGGCAATACCATTCCTTCGCCATGATAGATTTACGGTGTGTTTATCGCTCGATTCGAGCATGTGAGTAATGGACAAAACCGATAGTTTGGCTACGCCTAAGCTACTTTTTGCCAATTTTCTTGTTCCATTCATCATTACATGTGTCTAGGATGCCTCCAGTCAATTTTCGTCTGATTTTATTTCTGGGCCGAAACGAGGTTTTTTCGTGGATAATAGTCCACAAAAACCGGATATTTGGGTTGATTTTTGATTTTCTGGAAAAATCTCCGAAAGTGACCTAGCATGCTCCTAGGGTGTATTGAAGCATAATAGGAGCATATGGCAATGTCATACCTTGGTCTTGATAGATTTACAGTGTGTTTATCGCTCGATTCGAGCATCTGAGTAATGGACAAATCCGATGGTTTGGGCTACGCTTGCCAATTTTCTTGTTTCATTCACCATTACATGTGTCTAGGATGCCTCCAACCAATTTTTGTTTGATATCATTTCAGGGCCGCAACGAGGTTTTTTCGTGGATAATAGTCCACAAAAATTGGCTTTTTGGGTCGAATTTTGTTTTTTCGGAAAAGTCTCTGAAAGTTACTTAGAATGCTCCTAGGGTGTATAGGAGCATATGGCAATGCCATTTATTCGTCTTGATAGATTTGCAGTGTATTTATCGCTCGATTCGAGCATGTGAATAATGGACAAAACCGATGGTTTGGGCTATTTCTAGGCTACCTTTTGCCAATTTTCTTTTCCATTCATTATTACATGTGTCTAGAATGCCTCCAGCCAATTTTCGTCCGATCCCATTTTGGGGCCGAAACAAGGTTTTTAGTGCATAATAGTCCACAACAACCGACTTTTTGGGTCGAATTTTGATTTTCCGAAAAAGTCTCTGAAAGCCACCTAGAATGCTCCTAGGGTGCATTGGAGCATAATTGGAGCATATGGCAATGCCATTCATTCGTCTTGATAGATTTGCGGTGTATTTATTGCTCGATTCGAGCATGTGAGTAATAGACAAATCCGATGATTTGCGCTACGCCTTGGCTACTTTTTGCCAATTTTATTGTTCCATTCATCATTACATGTGTCAAGGATACCTCCGGCCAATTTTCGTCCGATTCCATTTAAGGGCCGAAACGAGGTTTGTTCGTGGATAATAGTCCACAAAAACCGGATTTTTGGGTTGATTTTGATTTTCCGGAAAAATCTCCGAAAGTGACCTAGCATGCTCCTAGGGTGTATTGGAGCATAATAGGAGCATATGACAATGTCAGACCTTGATCTTGATAGATTTACAGTGTGTTTATCGCTCGATTCGAGCATGTGAGTAATGGACAAATCCAATGGTTTTGGCTACTTTTAGGATACTTTCTTTTCCATTAATTATTATATGTGTCTAGAATGCCTCCAGCCAATTTTCTTTTGCTTTCATTTCGGGGCCGAAACGAGGTTTTTTCGTGGATAATAGTACACAAAAATTTGCTTTTTGGGTCGATTTATGATTTTCAAGAGAAATCTCCGAAAGTGACCTAGAATGTTCCTAGGGTGTATTGGAACATAATTGGAGTATATGAAAATGACATTCCTTCGTTGATAGATTTATAGTGTGTTTATCTCTCGATTCGAGCATGTGAGTAATGGACTAATTCGATGACTTGGGCTACGCCTTGGCTACCTTTTGCCAATTTTATTGTTCCATTTATCATTACATGTGTCAAGGATGCATCCAACCAATTTTCGTCTGATTCCATTTAAGGGCCTAAACGAGGTTTTTCGTGCATAATAGTCCACAAAAACCGGCTTTTTGGATCGATTTTCTATTTTCCTGAAAAATCTCCGAAAGTGACCTCGCATGCTCCTAGGGTGTATTGGAACATAATCGAAGCATAAGGAAATGACATTCCTTCGTTGATAGATTTATGGTGTGTTTATCGCTTGATTCGAGCATGTGCGTAATGGACAAATCCGATGATTTAGGCTACGTCTTGGCTACTTTTTTCTAATTTTATTTTTCCATTCATCATTACATGTGTCTAGTATGCCTGCAGCCATCGATTCCATTACGGGGCTGAAACGAGGTTTTTTCGTGGATAATATTCCAAAAAAACCGGCTTTTTGGATCGATTTTTAATTTTCCTGAAAAATCTCCGAAATTGACCTAACATGCTCCTAGGGTGTATTGGAACATAACTGGAGCATAAGGAAATGACATTACTTCGTTGATAGATTTATGGTGTGTTTATCGCTCGATTCGAGCATGTGCGTAATGGACAAATTCGATGATTTAGGCTAAGTTTTAGCTACTTTTTGCCAATTTTATTGTTCCATTCATCATTACATGTGTCTAGTATGCTTGCAGCCAATATTCGCCCGATTTCATTTCGGGGCCGAAACGAGGTTTTTACGTGATAATAGTCCACAAAAACCGGCTTTTTGGACTGATTTTTGATTTTCCTGAAAAATCTCCGAAAGTGACCTAGCATGCTGCTAGGGTGTATTGGAGCATAATAGGAGCATATGGCAATGTCATACCTTGGTCTTGATAGATTTACAGTGTGTTTATTGCTCGATTCGAGCATGTGAGTAATGGCAAATCCGATGGTTTGGGCTACTTCTAGGCTACTTTTTGCCAATTTTCTTTTCCATTCAATTATTACATGTGTCTAGAATGCATGCCTCAAGCCAATTTTCTTTTGCTTTCATTTCGGGGCCGAAACGTGGTTTTTTCGTGGATAATAGCACACAAAAATTGGCTTTTTGGGTCGAATTATGATTTTCCAGAGAAATCTCCGAAAGTGACCTAGAAAGCTCCTAGGGTGTATTGGAACATAATTGGAGGATTTGAAAATGACATTCCTTCGTTGATAGATTTATGGTGTGTTTATCTCTCGATTCGAGCATGTGAGTAATGAACTAATTCGATGATTTGGGCTACGCCTTGGCTACCTTTTGCCAATTTTATTGTTCCATTTATCATTACATGTGTCAAGGATGCATCCAACCAATTTCCGTCTGATTCCATTTAAGGGCCTAAACGAGGTTTTTCGTGGATAATAGTCCACAAAAACCGGCTTTTTGGATCGATTTTCTACTTTCCTGAAAAATCTCCGAAAGTGACCTAGCATGCTCCTAGGGCGTATTGGAGCATAGTTGGATCATATGGCAATGCAATTCCTTGATCTTGATAAATTTACGGTGTGTTTATCGCTCGATTCGAGTGTGTGAGTAATAGATAAATCCCATGATTTGGGCTACTTCTAGGCTACTTTTGGCCAATTTTATAGTTCCATTCATCATTACATGTGTCAAGGATGCCTCCAGCCAATTTTCGTCCGATCCCATTTAAGGGCCGAAACGAGGTTTTTTCGTGGATAATAGTCCACAAAAACCGGCTTTTTGGTTCTATTTTCTATTTTCCTGAAAAATCTCCGACAGTGACCTAGCATGCTCCTAGGGTGTATTGGAGCATAAGGAAATAACATTTCTTCATTGATAGATTTATGGTGTGTTTATCGCTCGATTCGAGCATGTGCGTAATGGACAAATCCAATGATTTAGGCTACGTCTTGGCTACTTTTTGCCAATTTTATTTTTCTTTTTATCATTACATGTGTCTAGTATACCTGCAACCAATTTTCGTCCGATTTCGTTTCGGGGTCGAAACGAGGTTTTTTCGTGGACAATAGTACACAAAATCCGGCTTTTTGGATCAGTTTTTGATTTTCCTGAAAAATCTCCGAAAGTGACATAGCATG
>CAAKMY010080734.1:0-10099 GCA_901111285.1 Corrigiola litoralis | reverse complement strand
CATGAATTTGTAATTCCTCCATTTCACTAAAATTTGGTCAACCAAACAACTTGCTATTTTTTCAATTCATGGGAATTCTCAATTCCTACATGAATTGATGTCAACCAAACAACCACTTAATCTGTTATATATCATTGTCTTAAAAACTGATCTATTTTATGAAGACGCTACTATTTTGTTGCGAACAAAACCGATTATGCAGTTATATGCCTTATGCAGTTATGCTTGCTCCAATAGTAACATTATGGTCAATCGATGTTTTCGTATTGAGCAATTCCTTTGTTTCATGCAAATGGCGGAGGGAGATCATCACACTAATGACAAAAGCCCGAGGATACCTATGTTACTAGTTACTACTGACTACCCGCGTGAAGTCCGATCTACCCAAACTCTTAAATTTCTAAGGATATCATTCACTTATACAAATACAAATTAAATAAGTCATAGCATAATTCGTTTGCTTAAAACTCCTACGAACATTGAAAACGGGTGATCGTTAGGTGCTATAGGGTCCAATTCTCTTACTATACGTTATAAGGTAGATATAGTTTACCTTTTAGCTCCTCCGTTATTTAGGGTCGTACATACAAAAAAGGAGAAATTAAAATTATCAATCTGATATATGTACATCATTAGTAAAAGGGAGTGTCTTTTTCCGCTCAAAACGGTCTTATGATATTCCTTAAAGTCAAGTTTAATGAAAAAAATATATCATAAAATAGTAATACTCAACGTCTAGTTTTTGGTACCGTAGTGTCAATTTCAATGTCTAATATGAAAATATACGGCTTAATTTTTATTTATTACCATACGACTTTATACACTCTTTTCCTACAAAAATATTAATAATAGATTTGGAATATAAAAGTGGAAATTGTTATAATTTGTATAGACGCAAGAGTTTAAAGAAGGAAGATTTGTGTGGTGTTTATGTGTTTATAATCGCTATTCAACATCATATTTACAAGGAAAATCTTTACGCTATGGATATATTCACTCTTATCATCAATCGCAGTAGTATGTTATTCAGTTACTAATCCAATCAACATATAGACATTTAGGCTATGTTTGGTAAATGACTTTTGGGGTTGCTTTTGTCTTTTATCTTTTTTTTTTTTTTTTTTTTTGATGATTATAGTAGTTGATTTCCTAAAATGGTAACAGTGTGATAAAAATGACCATTAAAGCGTCTTAAAAATAAATGGCGTAGTAGCATGAGTGTGCGACTTACTAAAAATAAACAATCAATCAAACAAATAAGGAAACATCACCATCACCATCACCATCACCATTTTTAATCAATCAATCTTGGATCAAGCAATTTTCTCGACATTAATGGCGGACTCACATAATCATCATCATAATCATAATCATCATTAACAACAAATCATATCATAATCATAATCATAATCATAAGAACAACAATAAGAATAATCTGAATAGTAATATCAATGGATGTGGAGAGGTCATCGCTGTGCAATTGCGTGGTGAACTTCTTGTTGGAGGAGAATTACTTGTTATCCGCTTTCGAGCTCCTTCACGAGCTCCTCGATGACGGGAGAGATGCCCACGCTATTCGCCTCAAGGACTTCTTCTCTGATCCTAAGCAGTTTCCTCCTGATCAGATCGCGCGCTTTAATTCTGCCCGAGGTTGTAAATTTTTTCTCCTTTTTCATTTTTTTTGTTTATCGTGTTATGATCATTTTTGTGTTTTTTTTTTATGTGCGTTGTTGTTGAAGTTTTGATCGTCTCAATATTTGTTGTTGTTGTTGTTGTTGTTGTTGTTGTTGTTGTTGTTGCGTGAATTTCATTTTTGTGTTTGTTTTGATGCGCGTTGTTGAAATTTCGGTGATCTCAATATTTGTTCTTCTTGTTGTTGTTGTGTGAATTTGATTTTTGTGTTTGTTGTGATGCGCGTTGTTGAAATTTTGATCATCTCAATATTTGTTGTTGCTGTTGTTGTTGTGTGAATTTGTCGTTTTTCGGGGGAAATCTGCGGGATTAAAATGATTTTAGTTTGTTCATGTGTCAAGTCCTCACTTTTTGGCGAAAATGTGCGGGATTTGTTGGAATATGAGCTTGTTGTTATGTGAATTCGGCGTTTTTCGGCGGGAATTGTTATGATTTTAGCTTGTTATTCTGTGAATTCGTCGTTTTTCGGCGAAAATGTGCGAGTTTTGTTATGATTTGAGTTATTGTCCTCTGAATTCGGCGAAAATGTGCGGTATTTATTATGATTATAGTTTGTTGTTAATGTAAATTCGTCCTTTTTAGGCGAAAATGTGCCCTCTGCTTTAATTTGAGTTATTGTCTTCTGAAGTCGATGAAGATGAGCGAGATTTGTTATGATTTTAGTTTATTGTTATGTGAATTCGTCGTTTTTGGCGAAAATGTGCGAGTTTTGTTGTAATATGAGGTATTGTCTTCTGAATTTGGTGAAAATGTGCGGGATTTGTTGTGTTTGATTAAGAGTTTGTGAATGACATTGTCTAGCTGGTTTGTTGTGATGTAGAGTATGTGATTTTAGATTATTTTGCGTTTTTTAATGCTCGAGGAGTCGAAAGTTAGAGTGAGTAGCTGATAATGTGATTGCGGAGCTGCTTCATGGTCGTGTTGAGGATATTGTTCGTTTTAATTAGATAGTTTTGGTGTAATTGTGATGATTGAACGTATGTTGATGCGGAATTTGAGGATGTTTTTAGTGGAGTAGAAAAGTCGAAATAGGTGATGTCTGCTGTCTTTGGCTGTGTGATTTGGTTGGTGGCAGTGGAGGTGGGATTGAAGCTTTACATGCGCCTTTAGTTGACGGAAATATAGGATTCTAGGTGGCCTGTCATCAGAGTTTGTTTGATACAACAATAGGATAATAATGTAGATGAAGTTTGATCTTATTATATAGTGGATGGCAGAGAGATTACTTGAGATGCAAAAATTGGACGAACAATTTTGGAAGTACTAGAATTTGATAAAGTTGCCTTCACTATTGAGATTACTGGTTAAAGATTACTACTAGTGTGTTAGAAAATGATAGGCTGTATGACTACGAATGCTTTGAGGACTCGTCATAACATACACAGTTCAAGGAACCTAGTGACTGTGCCAAGACTAAAACATTGAAGGGTTATTTTGAAAAAACCTAGAGCAGATCAATGAGCTTCCCACCAGTCACTAAAACTTTCCCGTCATAGTTTGACTAATCGAGACTCTTAAAAAAGTTGCCTTTTACAAATGCCAAATATTGAAAGGAGGAAGGTTGGTCTTGAAGTAAGGGAGTATTTTGTTAGGTGAAAGTTGCTTTCACAAATTGGAAAGGTTTTGTCGTGATACCTTACGATCGGTTTACTACAGTCAACCTTTAAATGAAAGCTTAACTGTACGTTGTAGAGGTGTCCTGCACTCCTGCAACTGAAGGGCATCATTCTGTGCTTACTTTTATGAACAACACCGTGGTTTTGATCCCTTTTTCTCAACTCCTCACTGCCTCCATGACACAAAACACTATTCCATTTAATTAGTTTATCAACTGCAATGGGGAACCTTGAAAGTTGGGCACTTCCAGTACTGATATCTTACTATACCATATGTTTAAAAAGAGAAAATAGAAACTCTGCCGGTTACTATATCTCAAAGTAGGAATACTAACTTCTACTTCGAACAGTAAAACCAACTTAAAAGAGAGACAGCCTGGGCAAAGGATAAAAAGACTAGCAAGGTAATAATGGACCAGGGCCTTTTCTTAAATCATTAAAGTTTCACATGTTAAACCGTTTGTATAAGATTGTTAGGTGAATAGGTGATACTTGAATTAGTAAAAATGTTGAAGTGCATCATTCTTTATGTTGGTTCAGTTATTCGATCACCTATTCTGGTTGCTTTAGGGGTCAAGCCTCTTGAGTTTTGTATCTTATATATACATGTGATAAAGTTATAGCTCTGATTTCTTCTGGATGCATGTAATCAGTTGCGGACCCTCAGACATTGCTGGAAGAGAAACAAGCACTACAAGAAAAATTGGCACTGTGTGAATATGAACTTCGGTTAGCTCTAGAAGATATTGCAAAGTTGAAGGCAGATTTGCAGAAGAAAACTGAATTACCGTTCCAAGAAGCCAGCAGTAAGTCTCACTGATTGTTGAGTTTTTTCGTTCTCTCTTTATCCTTTTCTGTCGATGCATTAGGTAGAACATCTTCAAATAACAGGAGAGTCTCGGTTTAATATTATCACCTCAAGAGCAAGTAAATATCTGTTTATATTGATACTTACTTTCGTAGTTACCACTTTAGTAGTTTAGTCTCTCGCGACTCACGCTCAGCCCTCACTTGATGCTGTCCGTTGCTATGACACTCGGACATTCCAATATCCTGACTCCATTGCATATCACCTTTTCGTGGTACGGACTCAACTTATTGTTGTCATGTACTTGACTGTATTCAGTTCTAGTTTTTTGCTAGAGAATTGAATGATTGCAGGATTGAAACATGCAATGGCTGGAAATTTGCGGAGTTTAGATACTAAAATTAGTTTATCAATCCCTCTGTGGTTCCATTTACTTGAAGTTATACATATGCGTATATGTTAATGTAGTGCTTTTTCTAAATGGTTATTGTTATTCTCTTCACCTCATGGTGCATTTCCTCGCTCTGTGAATATATATATATATATATATATATATATATATATATATATATATAGTAGGAGAATCTAATGCATGTGAATCTAAATATATAGTAGGAGATAATCTAACTAGTACCTAGGATAAACGACTATAACCTACGAAAAAACCTCGTCTCGACCCCGAAATAGAATCGAACGAGAGGCATCCAAAACCCATATAATGAAGAATGAAACAAGAAAATTGCAAAAAAAAAATCTTTCTCAAACCACCGGTTTTGTGCATTATATTATGCACATGCTCGAATCGAGCGTTTAACAAACCATAAAACTATGAATAAGGAGGAATGACATTACCACATGCTTCAATTACGCTCAAATACACCCTACGAAAATGCTTGGTGAATTTCGGGACTTTTTCGGAAAATCAAAAATCGACCCAAAAAGCCGGTTTTTGTGGACTATACCCACAAAAAAACCACGTCTCGGCCCCGAAATAGATTCAGACGAAAATTGGTAGGAGGCATACTAGACCCATATAATGAAGAATGGAACATGAAATTGCCAAAAAATAGCTTTGGCGTAACACAAATCATCGGTTTTGTCCACTATGCACATGCTCGAATCGAACGCTGAACACACTGTAAAACTATCAAGAAGGAGGAATGATATTGCCAAATGCTTAAATTATGCTCCAATACACCCTATGAAAATGCTTGGTGAATTTCGGGACTTTTCCGGAAAATCAAAAATCGACCCAAAAAGCCTGTATTTGTGGATTATAACCCACGAAAAAACCTCGTCATGGCCCGAAATAGAATCAGACGAAAATTGCAAGAGGCATCCCAGACCCATAAAATAAAAAATGGAACATGAAATTGCCAAAAATGAGTTTTGGCGTAACCCAAACAATCGGTTTTGTCCATTATACACATGCTCGAATCGAACGCTTAACACACTGTAAAACTATCAAGAAGGAGGAATGATATGGCCACATGCTTCAATAATGCTCAAATACACCCTATGGACATTCTCGGTAAATTTCGGGACATTTTCCAAAAATTCAAAAATCGACACAAATAGCTGGTTTTTGTGGACTATAACCCACGAAAAACCTCGTCTCGACCCCGGAATAAAATCGCACAAAAGTTGGCAGAAGACATCCTTGACACATATAATGAAGAATGTAATAAGAAAATTTCCAAAAAGTAAGCTTTGGCGTAGCCCAAACCATCAGTTTTGTCCACACCTTGTCTCGGCACCGAAATAGAATCAGACAAAAATTGCCATGAGGCATCTTAGACACATACAATGAATAATGGAACAAGAAAATTCCACAAGATTCAATTATGCTGCAATACACCTTATGAACATGCTTAATTAATTTCGGGACGTTTTTCGGAAAATCAAAAATCGGTCGAAAAAACCTGTTTTTGTGGACTATTACCCACGGAAAAACCTTGTCTCGGCCACGAAATAGAATCGGACGAAAATTGGCAGGAGGCATCCTAGACACATATAATGAAGAATGGAACATGAAATTTGCAAAAAAGGTAGCTTTGGCGAAGCCCAAACCATCTGTTTTGTCCATTATGCACATGCTCGAATCGAACAAAAAACACACAGTAAAACTATCAAGAAGGAGGAATGACATTTCACATGCTTCATTTATGCTCTAATACATCCTATGAACATACTTGGTAAATTTCGGGACTTTTTTCCAAAAAAATCAATAATCGACTTAAAAATCCGGTTTTTACGGACTATACCCACGAAAAAAACCTCGTTTCGGCCCCGAAGTAGAATCGGACGAAAATTGGCAGACGGCATCCTAGACCCATATAATGAAGAATGGGATATGAAAATTGCCAAAAAGTAGCTTTGATGAAGCCCAAACCATCAATTTTGTCCATTATGCAGATTCTCAAATCGAGCGCTAAACACACCGTAATACTATCAAGAAGGAGGAATGACATTGCCACATGCTTCAATTATGCTCAAATAGACCATATGAATATGCTTTGTGAATTTCAGGACAATTTAAAAAAAACCAAAAATCGATCCAAAAAGCTGGTTTTTGTGAACCACGACCATAACCTCGTCTCGGCCCCGAAATAGAATCAGATGAAAATAGGCAGGAGGAATCTTTGACACATACAAGGAAGAAAGGAAAAAAAAATTACCAAAAGGTAACCTAGGCATAGCCCAAACAATCGGTTTTGTCCATTAAACACATGCTCGAACCAAGGGCTAAACACACAGTAATACAATCAAGGAGGAATGACATTGTCAAATGCTTCAATTATGCTCTAATACACCCAATGAATATGCTGGTAAATTTCCGGACTTTTTCTGGAAATCCAAAAATCAACCCCAAAAACAGGTTTTTGTGGACTATAAACCCACAAAAAGAACTCGTGTCGGCCCCGAAATAAAATCAGGCGAAAACTGGAAGGAGGCATCATAGACACATATAATGAAGAATGGAACAAGAAAATTGTCAAAAGTAGATTGGGCTTAGCCCAAACCATCAGTTTTTACCATTATGCACTAGCTCGAATGGAGCATTAAACACACCATAAAACTATCAAAAAGGAGGAATGGTAATTCCACATGATTCAGTTATGCTTCAATACACCCTACGAACATGCTTGGTGATTTTTGGGAGTTTTTCCGGAATATCAAATATCTACTCAAAAAGCCGGTTTTTGTGGATCCACAAAAAAACTTTTCTGGGCCGTGAAATAGAATCGGACAAACATTGGCAGGATGCATCTTAGACCCATATAATGAACAATAGAACATGAAAATTTCCAAAAAATAACATATCTAAATGCTTCAGTTATGCTCCAATACACCCTATAAACATGCTTGGTGAATTTCGGAACTTTTTCTACAAAACTGGCTTTTTGGTCGATTTTTGATTTTCCGAAAAACTTTCCGAAAATAATCTAGCATGCTCCTAGGGTGTATTGGAGCATAATTGAAGCATGAGGTAATGCTATTCCTTGGTCTTGATAGATTTACAGTGTGTTTATCGCTCGATTCGAGCATGTGAGTAATGGGACAAATCTGATGGTTTGAGCTACGCCTAGGCTACTTTTTACCAATTTTCATGTTCCATTCGTCATTACATGTGTCTAGGATGGCTACATCCAATTTTCGTCCAATTCCATTTCGGGGCCAAAACGAGGTTTTTTCGTGGATAATAATCCACAAAAACAGGCTTTTTGGGTCGATTTTTGATTTTCCTAAAAAATCTCCGAAAGTGACCTAGCATGATTCTAGGGTGTATTAGAGCATAATTGGAGCATATCGCAATGCCATTCCTTGGTCTTGTAGATTTACATTGTGTTTATCGCTCGATTCGAGCATGTGAGTAATGGGAAAAATCAGATGGTTTCGGCTATGCCTAGGATAATTTTGCAAATTTTCTTGTTACATGTGTCTTGTATGCCTCAAGCCAAGATTCCATTTCGGAGCCGAAACGAGGTTTTGTCGTGGATAATAGTCCACAAAAACCGGCTTTTTGGATGAATTTTTTTATTTTTCGGGAAAATTCCCGAAAGTCACCTAAAATGCTCCTAGGGTGTATTGGAGCATATCGCAATGCCATTCCTTGGTCTTGATGGATTTACTGTGTGTTTTTCGCTCGATTCGAGCATGTGAGTGATGGACAAATCCGATGGTTTGGGCTACGCCTAGGCTACTTTTTGCCAATTTTCGGTTCCATTCATCAATACATGTGTCTAGGATGCCTCCAGCTAATTTTCGTCCGATTCCATTCCAGGACCGAAACGAGCTTTTGTCGTGGATAATAATCCACAAAAACCGGCTTTTTACGTCCATTTTTTATTTTCCCTGAAAATCTACGAAAGTGACCTAGAATGCTCATAGGGTGTATAGGAGCATAATTGGAGCATACGGCAATGTCATTCATTGGTCTTGATAGATTTAAAGTGTGTTTATCGCTCGATTCGAGCATGTGAGTAATGGACAAATCAGAATGTTTGGGCTACGTCTAGTTTACTTTTTGCCAATTTTCTTGTTTCATTCATCATTACATGTGTCTAGGATGCGTCCACCCAAATTTCGTCATATTCCATTTCGGGGCCGAAATGAGTTTTTTTCATGGATAATTGGAAAAAAAAGGGCCTTTTGGGTCGATATTTTTTTTTTTCCGGAAAAATTTCCAAAAATAACCTAGCATGCTTTTAGGGTATATTGGAGCAGAAATGCAGCTATGGCAATGTCATTCCTTGGTCTTGATAGATTTAAAATGTGTTTATCGCTCGATTCGAGCATGTGAGTAATGGACAAATTTAATGGTTTGGGCTACGCGTAGGCTACTTTTTGCCAATTTTCTTGTTTGATTCATCATTACATGTGTCTAGGATGCCTCCAGCCCATTTTCGTCGGATTCCATTTAGAGGCCGAAACGAGGTTTTTCGTGGATAAAAGTCCACAAAAACCGGCTTTTTGGGTCTATATTTGATTTTCCGGAAAAATCTACGAAAGTGACCTAGCATGCGCTTAGGGTGTATTGGAGCATAATTGGAGCATATGGCAATGTCATTCCTTGGTCTTGATAGATTTACAGTGTGTTTATCGCTCGATTCGAGCATGTGAGTAATGGACAAATCCGATGGTTTGAGCTACGCCTAGGTTACTTTTTGCTAATTTTAATGTTCCATTCGTCATTACATGTGTATAGGATGGCTAAATCCAATTTTCGTTCGATTCCATTTCGGGGCCAAAACGAGGTTTTTTCGTGGATAATAATCCACAAAAACCGGCTTTTTGGGTCGATTTTTGATTTTCCTAAAAAATCTACGAAAGTGATCTAGAATGATTCTAGGGTGTATTAGAGCATAATTGGAGCACATCGCAATGCCATTCCTTGGTCTTGTAGATTTACATTGTGTTTATCGCTCGATTCGAGCATGTGAGTAATGGGAAAAATCGGATGGTTTCGGCTACGCCTAGGATACTTTTGCAAATTTTCTTGTTCCATTCATCATTACATGTGTCTTGTATGCCTCAAGCCAATTTTCGTCTGATTCCATTTCGGAGCCGAAACGAGGTTTTGTCGTGGATAATAGTCCACAAAAACCGGCTTTTTGGATCAATTTTTTATTTTTTCGGAAAAATTCCCAAAAGTCACCTAAAATGCTCCTAGTGTGTATTGGAGCATAATTGGAACATATCGTGATGCCATTCCTTGGTCTTGATGGATTTACTGTGTGTTTTTCGCTCGATTCGAGCATGTGAGTGATGGACAAATCCGATGGTTTGGGCTACGCCTAGGCTACTTTTTGCCAATTTTTGGTTCCATTCATCAATACATGTGTCTAGGATGCCTCCAGCTAATTTTCGTCCGATTCCATTCCAGGACCGAAACGAGCTTTTGTCGTGGATAATAATCCACAAAAACCGGCTTTTTACGTCCATTTTTTATTTTCCCTGAAAATCTACGAAAGTGACCTAG
>CAAKMY010080723.1:0-11357 GCA_901111285.1 Corrigiola litoralis | reverse complement strand
TATATATATATATATATAAGATTCGGTAACACTCAACAGCGGGAGATGTTATCAACATTGGAGATACAACAACCTCATGTCACAACATCTAAGAAAATCCACCCTTACAGTTCAAGGTGCCTGAAGCAATGCAACACTACAAGGCTATGGCCTCCATGGTCATAGCTGATCTATAATTGCCAATGGTAGCAGTGCAAATAAGGCAGCTCCCCTTCTAGTAGTACTAGTTGTATGAATTAGACACTGTAAAAGGTTCACTACAACACTAGCCTAAGCAAGAGCACAAGAACTTCTACAATCGAGCTCTGAAAGGGACATACATATACTGAGCTGGTTCCTAGTGATATCACAGCCAAACAATCAGTGCAGGACCACAACAACTTTCAGCTTGCAGACAGGACCACTTTTGCACTCAGAACAATCTAAGAATAACAGCTAGTATGACTGGAATCAAGGACAATGCCATTTAAATTTTCGCTTTTTAAGATGTTAAACTAGCCTAGTACCCCTGTAATGAGATATTTAGGCTCAGTACAGGATATTCGTGAGTCCTAAAATATCTCTCGAGCCAGTCCTCATGTAATCAAGCCTATAAAAGGCAACTCAAACCTTGTACAGTCCTCAGATTATCAATATTTATTTTAACAAGTTTGAGCCTAGCTCTGGTTTCTTAATCTTTGTTCTAACCTGTGTTGTAGAATAATAGAGGGGTTCTAGCTTTGTGGAGAACAAAATTCAGTGATTAGTTATCTCGTTTGATAGATAATTAGTCTCATATCTTGCATTTAGTCAGTTTTGGTTTTATTATCAGTGGAAAGTTCAGTTCTTTTGTTGTTTTGTTCTATGAAAGGGACTTTTATGTGAGTCTTTGTCATCCTGTCCATTTCTCTGCAATTACTTTGAAAACAGCAACAACTTCTGCTTTTCTGCAAAGTTTATGGTGTACACTCTTGTAACACTTTAACATCATGTAACACTTATACGTAACATCTTATATATCAGTAACATTATTGGTAACACTTAATATACATGTAACACTTTGAAGTAACACTTTTTTAGGGTTACCAAATATAAGTGTTCTTGGTCATTTCTTACCAAGAGGCCTTATGGCCCAAAACAAGCCCATCAAGGCCTCAGGCGCTCCAAAGCCCGCAGCAAGCCCAAGTCAGGATACCAGGGTCAGAAGGTCAATCCTAGCCAAAGTACCAGAAGGGACCTCTGGCTGCCAGAAGGTCGGTGGGGACGTTATAACCGTTGGGAGAATCTTACCTTCCACTTGGTGGACGTAAGAACTGGGAAAGGTATTGGTCGGTTAATCCAAGGTATCTTATCCATAAGTGGGCTCCTTTGTCCGTCCTATATAAACCCTAAGACCTCATTAGGTCAAAGGTATGCCTCCAAACCCTACTTCACATACTTTCTCTTACTATTGCTTAGGTCACTTGAAGTGATAACACTTGTCACTTCCCTCGTCTAACTTAAGCATCGGAGGGGGTTTCTCGGGCCACCCCCCCGAGGTAGGTTTGTTGGCTGTTTCAGGTATCCCGAAGGTGCAAGTCGTGGGTTAATGTATTGTTCCCATTTCTGCGGAACAATTTGGCGCCGTCTGTGGGGAAGAACACTCTCGCACTACACAACTCTTTGACCACACTTGCATTAGAAGGATAGTGACTCCATTTGGTGACCCAGCTGTCCCCTCAGGCTTCGCTCCTAGAGAACTGCCTCCCACCCTGGAGCATGACGGATACGACGTGGAAGATGTTACTACCCTACCCCGAGACAAAGGGAAAGGGGTAGCACCTCCTGAGCCCGGGACGGTGATGGCCAGTGGAACCAACTCCATCGCGCCGCCCCAACAGACCACTAGAGAATATCTCAGCCCATCTCAAGTTGAAGACCTGAAGGCCTGCTCAACGCTACAACAGCAGCAGGCGCGACCTTTTCAACAGCGTCCAGCAGAAAAGCCCACTCCAAGCGAAGGTGGTCAAACGTGCCCCAGCGGCTGAGGAACTAGAAGGACTCCAGCCCCAGAGGTTGAACTTTCTCAGTCCAGCGAAAGCAACCACTCTCCGGTACCTGAGCTGGCCCAACCTGACCCTGTCGCTCAACGACTGAAGTCCGTGGCTACAAGGGCCTAAAGCCATGCACAGCCCAGCAAGAGCAGGACAGTCAGCAAGCGTTGGAGAGAGCGGAAGCAAGAAGACAACCCCAAGAGGACCAAGAGGAAGGAAAGAGACAGTCCAGATCTCACTGTTGCAAGTGTCTCGTCAGTTGACAGCAGCAGTGAGGTGAGAACAGGCAGTTAAGCAGGCTCACAGCATGGGAAAGACAAAAGGAAGAGAGAGGAAGGGACAAGGAGAACTGAACAAAGGAAGAGGAGGACTAGTGGTGACTCAGAGGTGTCAGGAGAATTGGACGTGATGATACCTCGGGAGTCGCCCCTGGCCAGAAGGATCCTAGAGGTAGTGGTCCCCAAGATGAAACTTTCACAGTGCAGATTCGATGGGACAACAGACCCAGACGAGCACATCCAAGCCTATGAGGGGCACATGTTCATTTATGAGCTTACCTCAAGGGTCTGGTGTAAATGCTTTCCAGCCACCCTGACTGGGCTAGCAGCTTTCTGGTTCAAAAGCCTGAAGAAAGACTCAATATCAAGGTGGACCACCCTGTCCAAGAAGTTCTGTGAACAGTACTCAGGCAACACGAGGAGACAAAAGAGCACTAACGAACTCCTGACCATCAAACAGAGTCAAGGAGAAGCCTTGGAAAGCTACATCAGGCGCTTCCAGGAAGCCTGTAATAGCATTCCAGGACTAAAGCAGGACGTGGCCATCTTGGCCCTGACAACTGGCCTGAGAAGAGGAGAGTAAAGAGACAAAGTGATAAGAGACAACCCCAAGACAGTCTATAAGGCCATTGGTTGGTCAGACGATTATATCAGGACTGAGAAGTATAACACTATCTCAGACTGCCGGGTGAAAAGTGAAGTGCATTCGAGGGATTACTCACCCCCGGCCCAGAAGAGAGCATTCTCCTAGGAAGGAGAAAAGACATGAGGCTCCACCCCCCAGGCCAAGGTCTTTTAGACCCAAGCCCCGACCTGACCAGGGGGAGGACTTGACCAGAGAGGAGAAGAGGATCCTGAGTGACCTAACACCCCTGACAAAGTCTAGGGCGGAGATCTTCTATGTCCACAAATATGAAGTGGGTAAGTGGTCACATCCAGGTCCAATCAAAGAGAATGGGAACCCTGACAGCTGGTGCGAGTATCACGGGGGATAAGAGAAGACCCCAGCAAGAGCAAGGTCATGATAGGAGGGACCAGCCGCAGCACAGAGAGCAGCCGAGACACCCCCCAAGATACCCGCCAAACTAGGAGAACCAAAGGTACCCAGCCAGGAAGACCCCCAGCCAGCTCTTCCACTACCACCACAAAGGGGGCCAGTGATGCAGAGGCTAGGGGAGATCGGAGTAATTATTGGAGGAGAAGCGGTCAGGAAGTCCCGAGCCAGCCTCCGCCAGCTGAGACAAGATCTCGTATACAAGTTAGCCCCGGGGCCCAGGAGTGCACCCAGAGAACTACCAGACATGACCTTCACCAGCCAAGATGGAGATGAAGTTGCCCACCCACACAACGACGTAGCCGTTGACATTGCCACTCACCTGACAAGAAGATGTCTGGTGGACACAGGGAGATTCACCAACGTCCTGTTCTAGGAGACTTTCAACCAGTTGGGGTTGAAAGGGGAAGATATGGACAGATATGACTCCACGGTGTTCGGCTTCAATAAAGAAGGCTTCATTCCAAAGGGAAGCATCGAGCTTCCCATGAGGATTGGAGAGGGACACTCAGCCAAGCACATGATGCAGACCTTCGTGGTAGTAGACGTCCCTACAGCATACAATGCCATCCAAGGCAAGCCCATGCTTGAAGCGGCTGTAGGGATAGTATCAGTCTACCACCTGACGATGATGTTCATGTCTGATCACAACAAACCAGAGAAGCTGAATGGTAGTTAGGGAGCATCCAGGTCATGTTACCCTACGGTGCACAAGCAAGGAAGGCAAGGATTTGGAACACCAGGACCAGCCGAGCCAACAGCCAGCTGGGGACCAGATCATATGATCGTCGACTTGGACCAGGCAGACAGCCCTTGCCACAAGAAAGGCAAAGGCCCAACCCTGGAAACAATCGAGGTCAGACCCTGCGACCAGCCACACCCACTGCCAGGCAGCGAGGTACATGAAGTCCCTCTGGAAGACGATTAGGGCAGGACAGTCAAGATTGGAAGGGAGCTGGACCCAAACATGAAGCTACAGTTGATTGGCATGCTGAGGGACCACAAGGATGTCTTTGCTCACAACGCCTCTGAGATGCCAGGAGTGGATCCAGAGGTGGCTTGTCACAAGCTAAACGTGGACCCCAATTTCCGATCATTGAAACAGAAGCTAAGAGGTTTTAACCAGGAGAAGCTAGAGAAGATGAAGGAAGAAATCGACAAGTTGCTAGAGGTTGGATTCATCACCCCCTGTGACTATCCAGAATGGCTAGCCAATGTGGTGATGGTCGAGAAAGCGACGAAAGGAGCATGGAGGATGTCCGTAGACTTTACAAACCTCAACAAAGCCACGCCAAAGGACCATTATCCCCTGCCAAGGATAGATCAGCTGGTGGATGCCACGTCTGGTCACTCTCTCCTGAGTTTCCTTGACGCCTTCTCAAGGTATCACCAGATCTTCCTCTGGGGACTAGATCGAGTGAAATGCACGTTCATCATAAGTTACGGGGTATACTGTTACACCATGATGCCTTTTGGCCTGAAAAAACGCTGAAGCCACATACCAGAAGATGGTGGACAAGGTGTTTGAGGGTCAGAAGGGCAGGAACATGGAAGTATATGTAGATGACGCGATTGTCAAGAGCAAGACTGATGAAGACCACCTGGCAGACCTCAAGGAAACTTTCACCCAGCTCAGGAAATACAAGATGAAGCTTAACCTAAAGAAATGCTCTTTTGGGGTCAGGTCAGGGATATTCTTAGGATTCCTGGTCAGCGAAAGGGGCATCAATGCCCACCCTAACAAAGTTCAAGCCATCCTTGACATGAAAGAGCCCAAGAACGTGAAGGAGGTACAAACCTTGACAGGATGCATGGCTGCATTGTCAAGATTTATCTCCAGGACAGCAGATAAGTCAATGCCTTTCTTCGACACATTGAAGGGTAAGGCTGGGAAGAAAGGAGCACAATTCCAGTGGGGAGAGGAGCAGACAATAGCCTTTGCAGCACTGAAGGAACACCTGCAACAGCTCCTAACTCTAGCCAGGCCAGTACCAGGAGAAAGCCTATACCTGTATATCGCTGTGTCGGCGGGGTCAGTGGCTGCAGTGTTGCTAAGAGAAGAGGACAGTATCCAAAAGCCAATCTACTTTATGGCACAGACCCTCATCTCAACAGAGAAAAATTACCCACTAATTGAGAAGGCCATATTTGCCATAGTGGTGGCATCCAGGAAACTTAGACCATACTTCGATGCACACCAGATCGTAGTCCTGACAGACCTCCCCCTGGTAAAGATGTTGGAGAAGTTTGAAAGATCTGGAAGACTGGTGAAATGGGCGGTAGAGTTATCAGGATTTGGGATAGAGTACAGGCCAAGAACAACAATCAAGGCCCAAGCACTAGCTGACTTCCTGGCTGAATTTTCCCAGCCAGAAGAACCGGTAGGGGCTCAAGAAAAGACGAGGGTCTGGCAGATCTACAGCGACGGGTCAGCAACCGCTAACGCATCAGGAGCAGGTCTGGTTATCATCTCACCAGAGGGACAGAGGTTCGAACATGCCCTCAGGTTCTTATTCCACGCCTCCAACAATGAAGCAGAATATGAAGCTGCAATAGCCAGACTGGAGTACTGTCTGGCAGCAGGAGCAAAACATGCCATCCTGAAGGCTGACTCCCAGCTGGTGACCAACCAGATCAGAGGGGAATACGAGGCTAGGGAAAATGTTGTGGTCCTATATCTAAGCAAGATCAAAGGCCAGATATCGAAACTCGTCTCTTTCGAAATACAAGCCATTCCAAGGTCAAAAGAGTGTGGGAACAGAAGGATATCCCAGTGGTGGAAGATTGGCGAACCCCCATAATAAATTACAAGTTGACCATAGAAGCCCCAGGGGACAGAAACTTGGCCAGAAAGTTGTTGACGCAAGCTGCTCACTTTTGTATGTTCCAGGGAGAACTCTTTAGGAAATCCTTCTCCAGGCCCCTCCTAAAGTGTGTCAGTCCTGCCCAGGCATTTATGTCCTGGATGACATCCACTCAGGAGACTGTGGGCACCATTTGGGAGCTAGAAGCCTAGCCCATAAAGCTCTAAGGGCAGGTTTCTAGTGGCCCACTATGGTGGAAGATGCCAGAAAGATAGCAAAAGAGTGCAAGAACTGCCAAGTGTATGGAGATCTCATTCACCAGCCTAACCATGATTTGATGCCAACACTATATCCTCTTCCCTTTGCTCAATGGGGCATGGACATTATCGGCCCCGTTGAAAAAGCTGCCTGTCAGAAGTAGATAATTGTGGTTGTAGATTACTTTACCAAGTGGGTAGAGGCTGAACCCGTGTCAGCCATCACTGAGAATGCCGTCAGGAAGGTTATCTAGCAGAACATCATCACTAGGTTCGGCCTACCCAGAGTCATGGTGTTTGATCATGGAAGGCAGTTCGATAACTGGCCCCTTATGGAGTGGCTAGCTGGCTATGGGATCAAATATGCATACTCAGCCGTCTTCCATCCCCAGAGCAATGGCCAGGGAGACGCAACCAACAAGCAAATACTCATAGGGATGACAAAGAGGCTAGATGACCACAAGTCTAAATGGGTTGAGGAGCTGCACAGTGTCCTCTGGTCCCTCCGCACTACAGAGAAGGAAGCCACAGGCCATACTTCGTTCAGGCTGACCTTCGGATCAGAGGCCGTGCTCCCAGTGGAAGTAGGGGCAGAGAGCATGAGGATTAAGGTCTTCAACGATGCTGCCATGAAGGAGGCATTAGACGTGCTGGATGAAGCCAGGGACGAGGCTAGACTTACTCCGGCAGTCTACCAGAACCACATCTGTAAGGTGTACAACAAGAAAGTTAAGGCCAGACCTCTGGCAGTGGGCGAGATGGTCCTGCGCAAAGCTATTGCGGTTCGGAAGGACAGGCTATATGGCAAACTCTCCGCCAACTGGGAAGGCCCCTATCGCATCTACAGCCAGGTCAGGGATAGGACCTTTAGGCTGGCTAGGGAGGATGGCAGTCTGTTGGGCAACATTTGGAACTCCGACGTCTTCAAGAGGTACTACGGTTAGTTAGCAAGAAAGTCAGCGTATGTAAGCAACAAAGCCTGGGGATACCCAGAGGTCTCTTTTGTAACACCCTTGAACGTGAAATGAAATGACACTACTTCAGTTTGGGTAATCTATCTGAGTTTAGCAACGGAATCTCCAACAACTAGCAGGAGGTGAAGTGGTCCTAAGGATTCCAAGGACCACCTAGGAGAGGTAGGTCAGGATGGCAAACCAGGGGACCATATCACCTCCACGTCTAAAAAACGCATCAGCTAGGGCCAGACCTAGAGGGTGCGTCCCTTCTGGATCTAAGGTCGCCTCAGGAGGGCTCGACCTAAGAGATCCATCGGGCTGGACTAAGTGGTTAAGGATCACTAGAAGTCCGGCTTGGGCCCAGAGTCAGGGGGTCCTTGAGGACCCAAAGCTTATTTTGGAGGGTAGAGCTAGCTGTCCACCGGGTGGGTTCCTGTGCTAATGCCCCCTCTGGGCATTAAGGAATCTACTTACGAAGCTAATCGAGTCAGGCTCGTCGAGGTGATTAGCTTAGGCTAGGGTCGCCAAACCCCTCCGCAGGCTAGTTAATATGATGGGCCACTGCTTGGTTGAAGGTTGGCAACCCCCAAAGGTAAGGGTCTAACGGTCTTGAGAGTTGGGAGACCAACATTCCAGGCCCGTGAGCACTACGGGACTGACGCCGGTGACACTTAGAGATCATAACGGAGACCAGGCCCTGCCTATGGTAGCAGGGCGCAACCAGGAGGTAGTGAAGGTCACCACTTGAACTCATGTCATCGAAGACATAGGACTCTAAAGGTAAGGGTCTAACGGTCTTGAGAGTTAGAGCCATGTACCAGGTACCCACGTTGAGGTCTCAAACCAATGGGGAAAACCAAGGGTGGATGCTAAGGATGGCCCAGAGTACTACCTCTGATGACGCGCTCATACCATCAGAGGCACACAACACTCGCCTCGTCATCTATCCCCATCCTTGAAGGACTGGACTTGCTTAAGCTCGGTCAACCAGGAACCAAGGCCACACCACCCAACAGCCCTAGGTGTCTTGGAGACAAGAATGGCAGAGGAATCTCTTCCCCCTTTGGAGGAGATTACCACATTCCAGTAGCTTAGGGTAACCGCTGAAAATGCCTCGCGTGTGATAACCTAAAGCACCAAGCTGACCAGGAAGACAAAAATGTCTTCCTAAACAGCCTAAGGTCAGAGGTATAAACGAACCCCACGTAAGGAGTTGAAAGTTATACCTCTGAGGTAAGGTACTCCCCTGAAACTTCTAGCAAGAGGGGCAGAAGACAGGGAGAAGAATAGGCTAAGCCCTATCTCTTAGCAGGTATCCCTCAGGATCGGTCTTGCCCAGAGACAAGTACCAGACGTCAGGGTGATACCTAGCCCATCTTTTTCAGGTACTCCTCTGAAACTTCTACGAAAAGGGGCAGAAGACAGGAAGAAGAATAGGCTAAGCCCTATCTCTTAGCAGGTATCCCTCTGGCCCAGTCTTGCCCAGGGGCAAGTACCAGAAGTTAGGGTGATACTTAGCCCATCTTTTTCAGGTACTCCCCTGAAGCTTCTGACAAAATGGGCAGAAAACCAGAAGAAGAATAGGCTAAGCCATATCTCTTAGCAGGTATCCCTCTGGCTCAGTATTGCCCAGGGGCAAGTACCAGAAGTCAGGGTGATACCTAGCCCATCTTTTTGAGGTATTCCCCTGAAACTTCTGCCAAAAGGGGCAGAAGATAGGAAGAAGAATAGGCTAAGCCCTATCACTTAGCAGGTATCTCTCTGGCTCAGTCTTGCCCAGGGGCAAGTACCAGAAGTCAGGGTGATACCTAGCCCATATTTTTCAGGTATTCCCCTCAAACTTCTGTCAAAAGGGGCAGAAGACAGGAAAAAGAGTAGGCTAAGCCCTATCTCTTAGCAGGTACCCCTCTGGCTCAGTCTTACCCAGAGGCAAGTACCAGAAGCCAGGGTGATACCTAGCCCATTATGGCAAGTATAGCATGCCAGCCAACACTCAGGCCTGGACAATACCAATTTCAACCAATTCTCAAGACAAGAGACGTTGCAGGAATTGACCAAAAGTTTAACTCCTCAAGCCTGATAGGGGGCAAGTAGGTACTACTTTTTCAAGCATGCTGTCAGGCATGAGAAGAAAAACTATGAAGCTGACAAAGGCATACGCCCACAAGAAGTTTCACCTTAGCAGGGAACAAGTAGGTACTACTTTTCAAGTAGGCTGCTAAGCATAAACCCCTTGTTTCTATGCATATGCCCCTATCGGGGGGCAGAGGGCTACTAAGAAGACATATTATGCTGAACATACCAAGACAACAAAGCAAGTAACAAAGCTCTCATCAGGAGCGCAAGTTCTAAACAGAGACATTATCAAAGCCCTCAGCAGGGGCAGAATTACATCATAAAATAAAATAAACGGTGGCCGTCCACCAAGGAACAAAAAGCCCACCAAAGTAGTTTTCTTAATAATTAGAAGGAAATGAAAGCAACAAAAGGCCTAGGCCAGGCTACTGCCAGGAAGGGGGTAATTAATGGCTATGATCAGCCAGCCAGCTAGAACCAGCCCCCTCTCTCAAGCATGACGACCACCCGAATCCCTAGACCTGAGGCACAGCAGCTGCATCCTCTCTATCGGGAACAGGACCCTCAGACGCTGGGACAGCAGCAGCACCACAGGTCACACCTTCACCAGAAGGGCCCTCAACCAAGGGATTGACATCAGGGGCAGGGGCGACACGCTGGCCAGCAGGGACCTGGTTGACAGAAGGATTGACTAGAGAGGATGATGCAGCGTTCAATTCTTCTAGAACCTCCAGAGATTCATAAGGAGTGGACCTCCTCCGTTTTTGGCTGTCATAGGCATCCACCACCTTGTCCCAGTTGACAGACTCTCTAAAAGTATGGAAGACACACCTCTCAGCATACAACATGCCAGTCTCTATACCCTTGATCAGGCGGGCATTCCACTTCTTCTTCAAATCAGACCCCATGCTGACCATCTCCTCCTTAGCCTTGGCAGTCTGCTCCCTGCTAAAATGCAGATCTGAGTTCAGCTCAGCCAGGGTCCTCTCCAGGCCAATGACCTTGGCATCAGCAGCTCCAACAGTGGCCTTCCAGAGAGCCTCACTCTTGAAAGCAGCAGCTCTGGCCTCCTCAGCAGCTTGAGCTCTGTCATTAGCCAGCTTCAGGTCATGCTTCAAAGAGGAGAGCTGGTCAACTTCCTGCTTATACTTGTCGTTATGCAGACGAAGCTCCTTTAACTCAGCAGCCCTCTTCTTCAGCTGCCTCTCCAGGCTGATGCCAGCAATAGCAGCGCAGTAGACAGACCTGTTGGCCTGATACAAGGAACAAAACAATAGTTAAGAAAATATACGATAAAAAGAGAAATTCCAGGTCTTCACAAGAAGCAAAAGTTACCTTAGCCAGGTCATGGCAAGCACTGGAAAAAGGAGCTTCTAGTTGGTCCTTAGGCTGGTCAGATGGGAGAAGACACCCCCTAGGAGCCTGAAGCCTATGTTTCCACCCAGGGAAGGCCTGTCAAGATCCAGACTCTCATCCCCGTGGCCCATCTCTCTCATACAAGGATCATGGTGGAGAGGCCCACGGCGGACCAAAGCCAGCGCGGAAGGGTGCAGCTGGTAGAGAGGGTCCTCCATCCATGAGTCATGCCTGGGGCGGAAAGAAGAGTTAGCCATGTCCCAGGAAGAGCCAGGCCCCATCCCAAGAGCATTCAATTGGCTTGCATCTCTAGAATAATGAGGGAAAGAGTCGCTGGGGCTGTAGATACCGTAATCCGTCGCNNTAGTGACCTCAGGACACCAAATACGGAATACAAAAAACTGAGGTCACCAAACATGAATTACGCTAAACCTCAGGGCACCAATTATAAAAAAAATCCTTTAAATTATCTTGTAAAGTGATTCAAATATGAAAAAAAAATTTCTTGTTTAAAGGTTTAAAAGTGTTTTTATGGATTTTGGAGCAATCCCGAGGCGTGTTTTG
>CAAKMY010080712.1:0-15257 GCA_901111285.1 Corrigiola litoralis | reverse complement strand
CCACACGATAAAGTCCTACCAGCTTTCTAGTGTATACATTCTCACTTTCAGTTTTCTATATTGATTATAGCAAGCAAAATGTACCTAAAAAATATGCCACCAAAACATATTTTAATTCGCTAATGTTCTATTAATTTCTTTTACGATACCTGAGAAAAACATAAGTGAAGACATCCTTAAAAAAAAAAAAGACTAAAACGTGTTCTTTTTAAATACTTTTAGTATCATGATTCATGATTTTATATAGAATGAATAAAGTGTACTTGTACCTTTTCATAACTTTTAATATTAGCAATATGATATAGTACTCATTTGTTATTTTAAAAACTATAGTTTAAACTTATTTTTTCATTTTATTTTGGTCCCCTCATTACACAATCTTGGATTTGCCCCTGCTCCAGACTCGGACCAGAACTCTTATAGAAGAGTATTACACCTTGCACAAGGCTCAGTTGAGCTCTTTAGCACAAAGTGCAAAGGTCACTCACTTGTAGAATATGGATGAAAATTCCTTCTATTTTCATGCCATCATAGCTGAAAGGAGAAACTTTAAGAGCATTGGCAAGATCTCTGACTTGAATGGTAATAGCTATGAAGGTAATGAGATTAACTCAGCTTTTATAGATTATTACACTGACTTGCTTGTGCCCAGCCTGTTGTTCCTTTTGATGGTAGCTTACTTTTTGAGGGAGGAACACTTAATAACAATGAACATGAATCTCTTGTAGAATCCATTTCTTATCTGGAAATTTATGATGCTATGAGAAGCATTGGTCCAACTAAAAGTCCATGTCCTAATGGATTTTCAGCAGGGTTTTATAGGTCCAATTGGCCTATTAAAAGGGAGGATGTCTAAAGCTGTGAATAGTTTCTTTGCTATAGGGAAGATGCTAACTCAACTTAATGCCACTCTCACAACCCTTATTCCAAACAACAAATATCATGTTTCATTTAGTGATTTTGGGCCAATCTCATGTTACAATGTGAGCTATAAAATCATTAGCAAGATATTGGTTAACAGAATGAAAGTTGTTCTTCATAGTGTGACTGGTGAAGAGCAAGCAGCTTTTTTTTAGTGGGAGGAACATCTTCCAAAACCGTCAGGTCACTCAAGAGTTGCTGTAGGGATATAATAGACTAAAAATTTCACCTAGAAGCATGTTGAAAGTTGATATCAGGAGAGCATTTGTCACTATAAATTGAAATTTTTTGGATGATGCTTAGAAGCATATGGGGTTTCCTGGAAAATTTGTGACCTGGATCATGAGTTGTTTACACAATTGTTCATGGTCATTTCTGACCAAGAGGCCTTATGGCCGAAACGAGCCCATTAAGGTCTCAACCGCCCTAAAGCCCACATCAATCCCAAGTCAGGATACCAGGGTCAGGAAGTCAATCCTAGCCAAAGCACCATAAGGGACCTCTGGCTACCAGAAGGTCGGTGGGGATGTTATGACCGTTATTAGAATCTTACCTTCCACTTGGGGGAGGTGAGAACTGGGAAAGGTATTGGTCGGTTAATCTAAGGTATCTTATCCACAAGTGGGCCCCTTTGCTCATCCTATATAAACCCTGAGACCTCATTAGCTTAAAGGTATGCCTCCAAACCCTACTTCACATACTCTCTCTTACTATTGCTTAGGTCACTTTGAAGTGATAATACTTGTCACTTCTCTCGTCTGACGTAAGCATCGGAGGGGGTTTCTCGGGCCACCCCCCCAAAGTAGGTTTGTTGGTTGTTTCAGGTAACCCAAAGGTGCAAGTCGTGGGTCAAAGCATTGTTCCCATTTCTACCGAACAATTTGGCGCCGTATATGGGGAAGAACACTCTCTCACTACACAACTCTTTGACCACACTTGCATTGGAAGGATGGTGACTGCATTCGGTGACCCAGCTGTCCCCCCAAGCTTTGCTCCCGGAGAACAACCTCCCACTCTGGAGCACGACGGATATGACGTGGAAGATGTTACTACCCCACCCCGAGACAACGGGAAAGGGGTGGTATTCCCTGAGCCCAGGACGGTGATGGCCAGTAGAACCACGTCCATGGCGCCGCCCCAACAGACTGGTGGTGATTATGAGGTGTCAGGAGAATTGGACGTGCTTATACCTCGGGAGTCACCCCTGACAAGGAGGATCCTGGAAGCAGTGGTCCCTAAGATGAAACTCCCACAGTGCAGATTTGATGGGACAACAGACCCAGACGAGCACATCCAGGCCTATGAGGGGCACATGTTCATTTATGAGCTAACCTCAAGGGCCTGGTGTAAATGTTTTCCAGCCACCTTGACTGGGCTAGTAGCTGTCTGGTTCAAAAGCCTGAAGAAAGACTCGATATCAAGGTGGACCACCCTGTCCAGGAAGTTCTGTGAACAATACTCAGGCAATAGGAGAAAACACAAGAGCACGAACGAGCTCCTGACCATCAAATAGAGTCCAGGAGAAGCCTTGGAAAGCTACATCAGGCGCTTCCAGGAAGCCTGTAATAGCATTCTAGGACTAAAGCAGGACGTGGCCATCTTGGCCCTGACATCTGGCCTAAGAAGAGGAGAGTACAGAGACAAAGTGATAAGAGACAACCCCAAGACAGTCTATCAGGCCATTGGCTGGTCAGAAGACTATATAAGGACTGAGAAGTATAACACCATCTCATACTACAGGGTGAAAAGTGAAGTACATGCCAGGGAATACTCACCCAGGCCCAGAAGGGAGCATTCCCCCAGGAAGGAGAAAAGACAAGAGGCTCCACCCCCCAGGCCAAGGTCTTTTAGACCCAAGCCCCGACCTAACCAGGGGGAGGACTGGACCAGAGAGGAGAAGAGAATCCTGAGTGACCTAACACCCATGATAAAGTCAAGGGCAGAGATCTTCTATGTCCACAAATATGACGTGGGTAGGTGGTCACACCCAGGACCAATCAAAGAGAATGGGAACCCAGACAGCTGGTGCGAGTATCATGGGGGATATGGCCATGCCACGAACGATTGCCGGCGCCTGAAGCTTAACATTGAAGACCTACTCAGGGAGGGTCACCTTGGCCAATATAGGAGGAGACCCTAGCAAGAGCAAGGTTAGGACAGGAGGGACCAGCCGCAACACAGGGACCAGCCGAGACACCCACCAAGATATTCGTCTAACCAGGAGAACCAGAGGTACCCAGCCAGACAAGACCCCCAGCCAGCTCTTCCACTACCACCACAAAGGGGGCCAGTGATGTAGAGGCTAGGAGAGATCGGAGTGATTGTTGGAGGAGAATCGGTCAGAAAGTCCAAAGCCAGCGTCCGCCAGCTGAGACAAGATGTCGTATACGACTTAGCCCCAAGGCCCAGAAGTGCACCCAGAGAACTACCAGACATGACCTTCACCAGCCAGGATGGAGATGAAGTCGCCCACCCACACAACGACGCCCTAGTAGTAGCCGTTGACATTGCCACTCACCTGACCAGAAGATGTCTGGTGGACACAGGGAGCTTTACCAACGTCCTGTTCCAGGAGGCTTTCAACCAGCTGGGATTGAAGGGGGAAGATATGGACAGGTATGACTCCCCGGTGTTTGGCTTCAATGGAGAAGGCTTCATTCCAAAGGGAAGCATCAAACTTCCCATGAGGATCGGAGAAGGGCACTCAGCCAAGCACATGATGCAGACCTTCGTGGTAGTAGACATCCCTACGGCATACAATGCCATCCCAGGCAGGCCCATGCTTGAAGCGGCTGTAGGGATAGTATCAGTCTACCACCTGACGATGATGTACGTGTTTGATCACAACAAACCAGAGAAGCTAAATGGTAGCCAGGGAGCATCCAGGTCATGTTACCTTACAGCGCACAAGCAAGGAAGGCGAGGATTTGGAATACCAGGAACAGCCAGCTGGGGACCAGATGATATGATCGTCGACTTGGACCAGGCAGACAACCCTTGCCACAAGAAAGGCAAAGGCCCAGCCCTGGAAACAGTTGAGGTCAGACCCTGCGACCAGCCACACCCACTGCCAGGCAGCGAGGTGCACGAAGTCCCTTTGGAAGACGCATGGGGCAGGACAGTCAAGATTGGAAGGGAGCTGGATCCAAACATGAAGCTGCAACTGATCGCATGCTGAGGGACCACAAAGATGTCTTTGCTTACAACACCTCTGAGATGCCAGGAGTGGATCCAGAGGTGGCTTGTCACAAGCTAAATGTAGACCCCAGTTTCCGACCATTGAAACAGAAGCTAGGAGGTTTCAACCAGGAGAAGCTAGAGAAGATGAAGGAAGAAATCGACAAATTACTAGAGGGTGGATTCATCATCCCCTGTGATTATTCAAGAATGGCTAGCCAATGTGGTGATGGTAGAGAAGGCGATGAAAGGAGCATGGAGGATATGCGTAGACTTCACAAACCTCAACAAAGCCACGCCAAAGGATCATTATCCCCTACGAAGGACAGATCAGCTGGTGGATGCCACGTCTGGTCACTCGCTCCTGAGTTTCCTTGACGCCTTCTCAGGGTATCACCAGATCTTTCTCTGGGGACCAGATCGAGTGAAATGCGCGTTCTTCACAAGTTACGGGGTGTACTGTTACACCATGATGCCTTTTGGCCAGAAGAACGCTAGGGCCACATACCAGAAGATGGCGGATAAGGTGTTTGAGGGTCAGAAGGGCAGGATCATGGAAGTATATGTGGATGACGCGATTGTCAAGAGCAAGACTGATGAAGACCACCTGGCAGACCTCAAGGAAACTTTCACCCAGCTCAGGAAATACAAGATGAAGCTTAGCCCAAAGAAATGTTCTTTTGGGGTTAGGTCAGGAAAATTCTTAGAATTCCTGGTCAGCGAAAGGGGCATCGATGCCAACCCTGACAAGTTCCAAGCCATCCTCGACATGAAAGAGCCCAAAAACGTGAAGGAAGTACATACCTTGACAGGATGCATAGCTGCATTGTCAAGATTTATCTCTAGGACAGCAGACAAGTCAATGCCTTTCTTCGATACGTTGAAGGGAAAAGTTGGAAAGAAAGGAGCACAATTCCAGTGGGGAGAGGAGCAGACAACAGCCTTTGTAGCACTAAAGGAACATCTGCAATAGCTCCCAACTCTGGCCAAGCCAGTACTAGGAGAAAGCCTATACCTGTACATCGCTGTGTCGGCATGGTCGGTTGCTGTAGTGTTGTTAAGAGAAGAGGACAGTGTCCAAAAGCCAATCTACTTTGTAGCACACACCCTCATCTCAGCAGAGAAGAATTACCCACTGATTGAGAAGGCCATCTTTGCCATAGTGGTGGCGTCCAGGAAACTTAGACCATACTTCGACGCACACCAGGTCGTAGTCCTGACAGACCTCCCACTGATAAAGATGCTGGAGAAGTTTGAAAGATCTGGAAGACTGGTAAAATGGGCGGTAGAGTTATTAGGATTTGGGATAGAGTAGAGGCCAAGAACAGCAATCAAAGCACAAGCACTGGCTGACTTCCTGGCCGAATTCTCCCAGCTAGAAGAGCCAGTACGGGCTCAAGAAAAGACAAGGGTATGGCAGATCTACAACGACGGGTTGACAACCGCTAACGCATCAGGAGCGGGTCTGGTTATCATCTCACCAGAGGGACATAGGTTCCAACATGCCCTCAGGTTGTTGTTCCCCGTTTCTAACAATGAAGCAGAATATGAAGCCGCCATAGCCGGACTGGAGTACTGTCTGGCAGCAGGAGCGAAACATGCCATCCTGAAGACTGACTCCCAGCTGGTGACCAACCAGATTAGAGGGGAATATGAGGCCAGGGAAGATGCCATGGTCCTGTATCTAAGCAAGATCAAAGGCCTGATATCAAAACTCGTCTGTTTTAAGATCCAAGCCATTCCAAGGTCACAAAACAACCAGGCTGATGCTCTAGCCAAGCTGGCTAGTTCAAGCCTGCCATACGCCAAGAGAACAGTCCTGGTAGATGTCAGAAGTCAGAAGAGTGTGGGTACAGAAGGAATTCACAGATTGGAGGATATCCCAGTGGTGGAAGATTGGCGAATCCCCATAATAAAGTACAAGTTGACCAGAGAAATCCCAGAGGACAGAATCCTGGCCAGAAAGCTGTTGAGACAAGCTGCTCACTTCTGTATGTTCTGGGGAGAACTCTACACGAAATCCTTCTCCATGCCCCTCCTGAAGTGTGTCAGCCCTGCCCAGGCATTCTACATCACGACATCCACTCAGGAGACTGTGGGCACCATTTGGGAGCTAGGAACCTAGCCCATAAAGCTCTAGGGGCAGGTTTCTGGTGGCCCACTATGGTTGAAGATTCCAGAAAGATAGCAAAAACGTGCAACAACTGCCAACTGCACGGGGATCTCATTCACCAGCCCAGCCATGGTTTGATGCCAACACTCAACCCTCTTCCCTTTGCTCAGTGGGGCATGGACATCATAGGCCCCTTTGAGAAGGCTGCCTGTCAGAAGAAGTGGCTAATTGTGGCTGTGGATTACTTTATCAAATGGGTAGAGGCTGAATTCGTGTCCGCCATCACTGAAAATGCGGTCAGGAAGGTTATCTGGCAGAACATCATCACTAGGTTCGGCCTGCCCAGAGTCATGGTGTTTGATCATGGAAGGCAGTTCGATAACTGGCCCTTTAGGGAGTGGCTATGCATACTCAGCCATCTGCCACCCCCAAAGCAATGGCCAAGCAGAGGCAGCCAACAAACAAATACTCCTAGGGATGAAAAAGAGGTTGGATGACCACAAGTCTAAGTGGGTTGAGGAGCTGCACAGTGTACTCTGGTCCCTCCGTACTACGGAGAAGGAAGCCACAGGCCATACTCCATTCAGGCTGACCTTCAGATCAGAGGCCATGCTCCCAGTGGAAGTGGGGGCAGAGAGCATGAGGATCAAGGTCTGGGACCCAGAGTTCAATGATGCCGCCATGAAGGAAGCATTAGACTTGTTGGATGAAGCCAGGGACGAAGCTAGGGTTACTCTGGCAGTCTACCAGAACCGCATCTGTAAGGTGTACAACAAGAAGGTTAAGGTCAGACCCCTGGCAGTGGGCGAAATGGTCCTGCGCAAAGCTGCTATGGTTTAGAAGGACAAGCTACATGGCAAACTCTCCGCCAACTGGGAAGGCCCCTATCGCATCTACAGCCAGGTCAAAGATTAGCTAGGGAGGATGGCAGTCTGTTTGGCAACATCTAGAACTCCGATGTCTTGAAGAGGTACTACGGTTAGTTAGCAAGAAAGTCAGCGTATGTAATCAACAAAGCCTAGGAATACCCAGAGGTCTCTTTTGTAACACCCTTGAACGTGAAATGAAGTGACACTAGTTCAGTTGGGGTAATCACTCTGAGTAAGGCAACGGAGTCTCCAACAACCAGCAGGAGGTGAAGTGGTCCTAAGGATTCCAAGGACCACCCAGGAGGGGCAGGTCAGAAAGGCAGTCCAGGGGACCATATCACCTCCACATCTAAAAAACGCATCAGCTAGGGCCTGACCTAGAGGGTGCGTCCCTTCTGGATCTAAGGTCGCCTCAGGAGGGCTCGACCTAAGAGAACCATCGGGCTGGACTAAGTGGTCAAGTATCACTAAAAGTTCGGCTTGGGCCCAGAGTCAGGGGGTCCTTGAGGACCCAAAGCTGATTTTGGAGGGCAAAGCTAGCTGTCCATAGGGTGGGTTCCTGTGCTAATGCCCCCTCTGGGCATTAAGGAATCTACTTACGAAGCCAATCGAGCCAGGCTCGTCGAGGTGATTAGCACAGGCTAGGGTCGCCAAACCCTGCCGCAGGCTAGTCAATATGATGGGCCACCGCTTGGTTGAAGGTTGGCAACCCCCAAAGGTGAGGGTCTAATGGTCTTGAGAGTTGGGGGACCGACATTCCAGGCCCGTGAGCACTACGAGACTAACGCCGGTGACACTAAGAGATCATAATGGAGACCAGGCCCTGCCTATGGCAGCAGGGCGCTACACAGAGGTAATGAAGGTCACCACTTGAACTCGTGCCATCGAAGACATATGACTCTAAAGGTAAGAGTCTAACGGTCTTGAGAGTTAGAGCCATGTACCAGGTACCTACGTTGAGGTCTTAAACCAATGGGGAAAACCTGAAGCCAAGGGTGGATGCTAAGGATGGCTCAGAGTACTACCTCTGATGATGCGCTCAAACCATCAGAGGTACACAACACTCGCCTGGTCATTTATCCCCATCCTTGAAGGACTGGACTTGCTTAAGCCCGGTCAACCAAGAACTAAGGCCACACCATCCAACAGCCCTAACTGTCACGGATACAGGAATGGCAGAGGAATCTCTTTCCCCTATGGAGGAGATTACCACATTCCTGTAATTTAGGATAACCGCTGCAAATGCTTCGCGTGTTATAACTCTAAAGCACCAGGTTGACCAGGAAGACAAAATTGTCTTCCTACACAGCCTGAAGTCAGAGGTATAAACAAACCCCACGTGAGTGGTTGAAAGTTATGCCTCTAAGATAATGCACTCCCCTGAAACTTCTGCCAAGAGGGGCAGAAGACAGGAAGAAGAATAGGCAAAGCCCTACCTCTTAACAGGCGTCCCTCTGGCTCAGTCTTGCCCAGGGGCAAGTACCAGAAGCCAGGGTGAAACCTAGTCCATCTTTTTCAGGTACTCCCCTGAAACTTCTGCCAAAAGGGGCATAAGACAGGAAGAAGAATAGGCAGAGCCCTATCTTTTAGCAGGCGTCCCTTTGGCTTAGTCTTGCCCAGGGGCAAGTACCAGAAGCCAGGGTCATACCTAGCCCATCTTTTTCAGGTAGTCCCCTGAAACTTCAGCTAAAAGGGGCAGATGACAGGAAGAAGAATAAGTAGAGCCCTATCTCTTAGACGGCATTCCTCTGGCTCAGGCTTGCCCAGGGGCAAGTACCAGAAGCCAAGGTGATACCTAGCCCATCTTTTCCAGGTACTCCCCCGAAACTTCTGCCAAAAGGGGCAGAAGACAGGAAGAAGAATAAGCAAAGCCCTATCTCTTAGTAGGCATCCCTCTAGCTCAGTCTTGCCCAGGGGCAAGTACTAGAAGCCAGGGTGATACCTAGCCCATCTTTTTCAGGTACTCCCCTGAAACTTCTGCCATAAGGGGCTGAAGACAGGAAGAAGAATAGGCAGAGCCCTATTTCTTAGCAGGCATCCCTCTGGCTCAATCTTGCCCAGGGGCAAGTAACAGAAGCCAAGGTGATACCTAGCCCATCTTTTTTAAGTACCCCCTGAAACTTCTGCCAAAAGGGGCAGAAGACAGGAAGAAGAATAGGCAAAGCCCTATCTCTTAGCAGACATCCCTCTGGCTTAGTCTTGTCTAGGGGAAAGTAACAAAAGCCAGGGTGATACCTAGTACTCAGGCCTGGACAAGATTGATTCTAGCAAATTCTCAAGGCAAGAGACGTTGCAAGAATGGACCAAGAGTTTAACTCCTCAAGCCTGACAAGGGGCAAGTAGGTACTACTTTTTCAAGCATGCTGTCAGGCATGAGAAGAAAAACTATAAAGCTGACAGAGGCATACACCCACAACAAGTTTAATCTTAGCAGGGGGCAAGTAGGTACTACTTTTCAAGTAGTCTGCTAAGCTCAAACCCCTTGTTCATATGCATATGCCCCTGTCAGGGGGCAGAGGGCTACTAAGAAGACATATTATGCAGAAAATATCTAGACAACAAAGCAAGTAACAAAGCTCTCATCAGGAGAACAAATTCCAGTAGAGAAATATTGTCAAAGTCCTCAGGGACAAAATTACATCACAAAGCAAACGATGGCCGTCCACCAAGGAACAAAAAGCCCACCAAAGTAGTTTTCTTAACAAACAGAAAGAAATGAAAGCAACAAAAGGCCTGGGAAGGGGGATAATCAATGGCTATGATCAGCCAGCCAGCTAGAACCAGTCCCCTCTCTCAAGCATGACGACCACCCAACTCCCTAGACCTGAGGCACAGCAGCTGCATCCTCTCCATCAGGAACAGGAACCTTAGACGCAGGAGCAGCAGCAACACCAGAGGTCACACCTTCACAAGAAGGGCCCTCGACCAAGGGATTGACATCAGGGGCATGGGCGACACGCTGACCAGCAGGAGCCTGGTTGACAGAAGGATTGATCAGAGAGGAAGCTGCAACGTTCAAGTCTTCTGGAACCTCCAGGGACTCATTAGGAGTGGGCTTCTTCCAGACCTGGTTGTCATAGGCATCCACCACCCTGTCCGAGTTGACAGATTCTCCAAAAGTGTGGAAGACACACCTTTCAGCATAAAGCATGCCAGTCTCTATACCCTTGATCAGGCGGGCATTCCATTTCTTCTTCAAATAAGACACCATGCTGATCATCTCCTCCTTAGCCTTGGCAATCTGTTCCCTGCTGAAGTGCAGATCTGAATTCAGCTCAGCCAGGGTCCTCTCCAGCCCAGCGACCTTGGCATCAGCAGCTCCCGCAGTGGCCTTCCAGAGAGACTCACTCTTGACATCAGCAACTCTTGCCTCTTCAGCAACCTGAGCTCTATCATTAGCCAGCTTGAGGTCATTCCTCAAAGAGGAGATCTGGTCAGCTTCCTGCTTGTATCTGTTATTATACAGACAAAGCTCCTCTAGCTCACCAGCCCTCTCATTCAGCTGCCTCTCTAGGCTGATGCCAGCAACAACAGCGCAATAGACAGACCTACTAGCCTGATACAAGGAAAAAACAACAATTAAGAAAATATACGCTAAGAAGAGCAACCCCACATCATTAGAAGAAACAAAAGTTACCTTAGCCAGGTCATGGCAAGCACTGGAAAAAGGAGCTTCCAGTTGATTCTTAGGCTGGTCAGATGTGAGAAGACATCCCCCTAGGAGCCTGTAGCCTAAATTTCCACCCAGGGAAGCCCCATGACCCATCTCCCTCATACAAGGATCATGGTGGAGAGGCCCTCGGCGGACCAGAGCCAGCGTGGAAGGCTGCAGCTGACAGACAGGGCCCTCCATCCAGGAGTCATGTCTGGGGCGGAAAGAAGAGTTAGCCATGTCCCAGGAAGAGCCAGGCCCCATCCCAATAACATTCAGCTAGCTGGCATCTCCAGAGTAATGAGGAAAAGAGTCGCTGGGGCAGGGGCGCTTCTTTGGACGCAAGGCAGTGGGAGACTTCTCCGGACTAGCTAGGTCGTCAGAGAGGTCAATCAAGCCCAGCTGTGGCCGCCTAGACATATCCAGACGTCTCCTACCTCTCATGAACCTCAGAGGCTGCTCGTGATCAGACTCCTCATTAGTCTCCACCACCACATCCTGCTGGGCAGGAGGAGAGTTCAGGGACTCAAGAATAGCCTAGGGACCCTCCAGGACTTCTTCATTAACTTGTGCCCTGGCCATGACAGGACCCTCCTGGACAGTTGAAGCAGCAGTCCTGGCAGCCTGACCAGCAACCCTAGGGGCATCAACACTAGTCCTTCTGGTGGATCTGGCCCTGGATTGAAGGACTGACATGTCAACAGGAATATCGTCCAGCTCCAAGAGCATCATCTCCTCAAAGGTCTTCTTGCGTAGAGAAGGATCTAGCGGGGCAGGGTCAGGACAGATGGGATGGTTGTTGGGATCAAGTCCTAGAGACCTCTTCTTTATGTCCCCCCACGAGATTAACTTCCTGGCAGCTGGAGACAAATACAACAAAAAAAAGTTAGAAAGTCTAATACAAACAATAAAAATCAACCAGACAAAGAGAAGAAACCCGCCTTAGCCAGCCTGATTACCTGCATCAATGGCTGGGCTAAGACCAACCTTAGCCAGGACCTCCTTATTGGTCACAGCAGTACAATGAGGCAACTAGTGGGAAGGTTTCCTATTGTCTCTACTAGAAGAGCAGTCAGCATCATTATACTCCCAGGCGTCTCTCTCCCTGGAGCCTAGTCTGGCAATCATGTCAGCATCAGAGGGCATCATCCTCTCTGCCTTCACTCAGATACGAGCGTTGAGGTCCTGTCTGAAACCCATGGGACCGTCCGACCTCCTAGGGTTCTCAACAGACAAGCCAGTGGGAACCCTCAACCAAAACCACTTGCCCTTCTAGTCCCTGGGTGTCTCTGCCTTAGGCCAACTACCTAATTTCTTGGAGGCAATATGCAAAGAAGACCAGCCCCTCTCTAAACTTCTACCAGCGTATAATCTATACATACATTTAAAAAGCCTAAGGGTCAAAGGAAAATTCTTGTACTTACAGACCCAGGTATAAGCAACCAAGGTCTTGACAGACAAAGGGTGAAGCTGTGCAATACAAACCTTAAAACCCCTAAGCAGCTTCCTAATGAAGGGATCTAGAGGAAACCCGATACCAAACTCTAGGTCTGCTATGTACACTGCTGTACAGCTAGCAGGAGGAATGCAGACACAGTCATCACGACCAGGAACTTCCATAATCATCAGGAATGGAATAATGTTTCCTAATCTTCTCCAGCGCCTCCCCTTCGTGACACCGAAGGACAAAAGCTGAGTCTATCCTCTGAGCATGGTGATGCTTAAAATCCACTGTAGATAGAGCCGTGGGTTGCCTAAGAGGCAAAGGACCCGCTAGAGGGCCAGCCGCGTTAGGTTCAGGGGCCCACTCCAAACTGGCGTCCTCCCAATCTCCCTCCACCCTGATCATCGGAGAGTCAGGAGCCGTGGGGGAGAAACTATCATCCAAGACGTCTGCGACGTCACCATCGTCCATTCCTGGGACCCTAACTAAAGCCAGACGGTTGGGTGTCCCACTTGTCTCAGGGCTACTAGGGTCGCCGGTATTTTCGTCCTCTTCTTGCAGTCTGGTCAATGTGATGTCTCCCTCATATAGCCCAGTCACGAAGGCGGGGGACGGAGTAGGAGGTTTTGCCTTGGTGTTTTTACGAGCCATGACTAAAGAAGAGAAGAAACTCAAGAAGAATAGGGGAGAAAATAGTACCTGAGTAAACTGGAAAACGGGTTAATCTCTGGAAAACCACCGCGGAAGGAAAGGAGAAGTATGAGTGAGGAGGAAAGACAAAGAGCTGAGAGGAAAGAATGGCAAAAGGTGTTAGTGCAGAGAGAAGAGCGAGTTTAAGTACTCTCGGACTCCTCCCCAATAACTGCTGCCCAATTACTCTCAACCGCCCACATGATTGCAGCACGCTCCACTCAGCGCAGCATTCAAGGGGTAGTTATTTTCAAAAAAGGCAACCGTCGAGAATGTGCAAAGTTAAGATCCGTTGGTGGGGTCTCAGACGCGAACGTGGGTCTTGAGAAGTCAAGTCAAGCACGTGAAGGACCAGAAATAGGCAACTTTCCAGACAAGTCCTCCTAACCTATTGTTGACCAGCAGGTGACAACTGGCAGGACTAGGCCTGCTCTCCTAGTCAGGACAAGGAGGCAGATCTTCCACGTCCAACAGCCGTCAGGGGCAAATTGTTCCTGGTCATTTCTGACCAAGAGGCCTTATGGCCCAAAACGAGCCCATTAAGGTCTCAACCGGCCCAAAGCCCACATCAATCCCAAGTCAGGATACCAGGGTCAGGAAGTCAATCCTAGCCAAAGCACCAGAAGGGACCTCTGGCTACCAGAAGGTCGGAGGGGATGTTTTGACCGTTATTAGAATCTTACCTTTAACTTGGGGGAGGTGAGAACTGGAAAAGGTATTGATCGGTTAATTTAAGGTATCTTATCCACAGGTTGGCCCCTTTGCTCATCCTATATAAACCCTGAGACCTCATTAGGTCAAAGGTATGCCTCCAAACCCTACTTCACATACTCTCTCTTACTATTACTTAGGTCACTTTGAAGTGATAATACTTGTCACTTCCCTCGCCTGACTTAAGTATCAGAGGGGGTTTCTCGGGCCACCCCCCCGAGGTAGGTTTGTTGGTTGTTTCAGGTAACCCGATGGTGCAAGTCGTGGGTCAAAGCATTGTTCCCATTTCTGCAGAACAACAGTGTTAGGCTCTCTATGAAAATTAATGGTATTAGTACTAGCTATATTGCAGGTAGATGTGGTTTGAGACAAGGGGATCTATTTATGGTTTGTATGGAAATTCTATCAAGGGGCCTCATACAACTACAATATGATAAACACTTTAGGTTCCATCCTCTATACAAAAAGTTTAAGTTTAATCACTAAATTTTTGCTAATGACCTAATGGTGTTTACTAAAGGGTCTCTCCTCTGTATCAAGGTAGTGCAGGAGGCTTTGAAATCTTTTGCATCTATGTTAGGATTATATGCTAGTATTGATAAAACATCCATTTATTTAGGAGGTATAAACTCTATTACACGGGCTCAAATTCTGCAGGAAACAAGGTTCCAAATTGATGAATTCCTTCTTAAATATTTAGGTCTTCCTCTGCATGCTTGTAAGCTAAGAAATCATATGTATGATGATTTTCTTAGTAAGATCTGAGCTAAGATTACTTATTGGGCCACATATTTTCTTTCTTATGCTAGCAGAACTCAACTCTTGAATTCTGTTTTGTTTGGGTTGCAAAACTTTTGGAGCAATGGTCTCTTGTTGTTACCTGTAGGTGTAGCAAAGCAAGTGGAAAAGCTCTGCAGGTCTTTCTTTTTGGGTTTAGCTGAAAAATAAAGGAAGCTAATCCTGTTTAAATGGAGTAATATTTGCAAACCAGCTATTGAGGGAGGGTTAGGTGTTTGGGAGGTGCAAAGTTGGAATAAAGCCCTTAGCTTGAAGTGGCATTGGAAGTTGCAAGGTGCTCATACAAGTCTCTTGTCTAGATGGTCTTTGTTACGCCATCCCAGAGGTGATGATATCTGGCACTTTCAGATCTGGGTCTATAATTCTTGGTGTATTAAGAATATATGCTATGTTAGAGATGAGTTGATCAAGTTGGCAGGTGGTGCTGATAGACGCAGAGGTAGTTGGCCTCTTTGTACCATGGCACCATGATTAATCTGTCTCATGCATATGATTTTTTTAGGTACCATGAGAGAAAGTTTCCAAGTCTGAAACAACTGTGGGATTCTAGGATAAATCGTAGACATAGAGTGATTAGTCTTTTTGCAGCCAGGGTTGTGCTTATCACTGATCAGAACTTGAAAAACAGAGGGTTTCAACGGCAAGCAAATGTAGATTATGCAATTGTGTTGAAGAGTGTGGTTCAGATCTGTTCTTTGGTTGTATCTTCTCTAGCACAATCTGGTATGAGATTCTCAAGAGGTGGGGTATTAACAGGAGGCTGCACAGTCTTGCAAAGGAGCTTTAATGGGCCATGATCAAGAATAGGGGCATACTTCTCTGTGATTAAGAGGAGTTGGTTACAAGAGGTCAACCAGGCCTCCGTCACGTTCTGTTTCTGAA
>CAAKMY010080703.1:0-13480 GCA_901111285.1 Corrigiola litoralis | reverse complement strand
ATAATAATAATAATAATAATGTTAATGATAATAATTTTGTCATTATTCAAATAATTCTTCTTACATAGTGGTAGACTAGATAATGCTAATAATACTAAGATAATAATAATAAGATTATCATTATTGGTTTAAAATGTTTTTATGTCCTATGTTATTAGTCTCAAACACACGATATTCGACACTATGTTGTAATATAGAGTTGTAAATTGTTGAATCGAACTTAATTATTTTTCATGAACTTAATTATTTTTCTTGAACTAAACTTATTTTTCTCAAAACAAGTCCTAAAGAATAGGGCCTTTTGAACATTTACACTCCGTAGAAAATCTAAAATAGCTGAAGGGGGTGAGCCGCGTAGTTTGAATTACAGTTACATTGTAAACTGCGACCTTGAAATTTACAAAGTATTGAGCTGACAGTGATTACTAAAGTGGGGATCTAGTTCACGACATTTATGATCCTTTCTTTTGAAATTGCTGTAGTCCATTTTGTAGTGATAATATGGCTTGTTAGACAATGAAGATACAAGTCTTTTCGTACAAAATTGAAAAACTAATAAGTAATGCCATTATTCATTAACGAAACATGAAAATGATCAAAGAGTGACAATTAAGTTACGGACACAGTCTACAAAGTGATCTATGCTTCCAAAATATAACCAGTAGTTTGGCTAACTAGATTTTTTGTTTATATTAGTCTTCCTATGAGTACACCGTAAGTTTGAAATTCCAGCTGATATTCTCCTTTTGTCAGTTATCCAAACTAGTTTAACATGCTACATACACCTTATCCGTTGCTGCATTGCATATCATGCTACAAAATCATTCTAAGTACGGAGTATTATATCTGTGAGGTATACGCTAGTCGCTAGAGTTTTCAGATAGCCAAAAATATAAACACATAAATTATACTCTAGTAGAAGGTCGCTTTCTGAAATGATTAGATCAATATAACCGGTGATAGGTATATGATTACACTGAGAAATGATACGGAGTACTTCGTGCTAGTTGAATTTAGCTAGAATAACGGGGGGGCACTACAGAAAAAAAGACGAAGGAGTCCGAGGATGGGTCACCACTGCTGCAGCAAACAAAAAGTTAAGAGAGGTTTATGGTCTCCAGAAGAGGATGAAAAGCTTGTATCGTACATTACCACACATGGTCATGGCTCTTGGAGCTCTGTTCCTAAACTTGCAGGTATCAATATTTCCTTTATTTTATCCCTTCTTGTAACAAACATATGATCAGCCTCAGTTTCTCGCTAAATTTTTACTCTAGGGCCTCACATGTATACTCATAACGCCCTATGCTTTAGAATGCATATACTTGCCCTACATTGCAAAGTTACAGTAGATAAGCATTTTAAAGACATGATATGACAAGAAGACTATTTTTGCCAAGAATACAGACTATAATGACAAACCTCTTCAAGCTACTAGCGAGTTAAATACTCGATGACAACCTTTTCAACTGATGCACTACGACGTTGTATATTTTCATTAGATTTCATGTACATATTTACAAATGTAGGATTGCAAAGGTGCGGAAAGAGCTGCAGGTTGAGGTGGATAAATTACTTACGGCCCGATCTTAAGAGAGGGTCCTTCACTGAAGAGGAAGAGAGGACAATCATTGAAGTGCATAGAATACTAGGGAATAGATGGGCTCAAATAGCCAAGCATCTTTCAGGTAGAACAGACAATGAGGTGAAGAATTTTTGGAACTCTTGCATTAAGAAAAAGCTTCTTGCTCAAGGCTTCGATCCCAACACTCATAATCTCCTCTCTTCTCGACAAAAAATGTCCAAAAATAATAATTTGTCGAAAAATGCAACTCAGCATCGCATTCCATCAAATTCTAGTTCATTAGTCTTTTCGGTCGAGGAAACAAATGAAAATATCAGCAATACCATGCAAACTTGTTTTCCTCCTAGTTGTGAACTCGAGTCGAATAATATTAACTTTAGTTGCAGTAGTGCAAAAAATCCAGAAGTTAATAATGCAGTGTCAGATTTTTCAACCCCGTTCCTATCGTTAAATGGTATGAAGGGACCTAATAATCTTGTCTCCTATGATATTAATCCGTGTGATAATATGGTTGATGACAATTTCGTATGGAGTACAACATTGGGATCCTTCAACATTCCACCAAGAACAATCCAAGTGTTGCAGCCACATCACGAGATTGTTTGCGGCCAGAGCTTCAACAATTCATTCGACAGCTCAGGTTTTGATTATGGTTTTGAGGACTACTGTTCCACTATTCTACCCAGCTCCCTGTATGGTGATTTTGGCTCGATCGTCGAACATACTGCATGGCGTAATTGTTGAATTTGAACATGTCGTTTTCCCTTCAGTATTACGTTATTTATATTGTAGATTGGGTAGTCTGGTGGTGATGACTTTCTGTGTATTAAAGTGGTACGGAGTACTTGGGAGGGGCTTGTGTTTTACGAATTAATAGTTGCTATATAAACTATCCTTAGCCATCTAGATCGAGATCTAATACAATTACTGTCCACGTCAACTTTTGACACTTTTTTTTCTTCAAAGTAATAATTTTTAGCTTTGATGAGACAACACTAAACATTCGAACTCCAACAATGTTAGTCTGTAGAATGATGTTAGGGAGCCATCGCCATTGGTTGGCTGATATTTAATTTTGGTATAAGTCACTCACATGGAACATTGATACTTTATAAACAGGCTATTTTATTTTCCTTTTAGAAGTTTGTTTGAGAAAGTTGTATCGAAATTAAGTATCATATGGTGACAGTATCTGATGATTTTCCTTGTCACTTTGATGTAGTACGATGCTATGCTTTTAATATATATGCTTTTAGATTAATGATAATAGCACATTATTTACTCATCCATGAAGTCACTGTTGAATCGTTTGTAATCGATCATGCTTTTGATTCGTCGAAGGAACCATAGTTCTTTCAAACTCCACATCGTCGAAATTTATACCAAGTTTGACATCTTCAAGCCTACACCTTTTAAGACGTAATATAGGAGAAACAAAATCTTCAACCCGAGTTTCAAAGTTGAGAACTTTGTCTCCTTGGACGTGAAACAAGCAATCTCGAACATGACCGCTTAGCAAACCGAAATTCTCCATTTCCCCGAATATCCTTTTGATATAATTCTACATTTGATATGGGGTGTGTTTGGTAAAACTGACTGAAAACTGAAAAGGTACCTGAAAACTGAAAAGGTGACTGAAAATTTAAGGTGACTAGAATGTTTAGATCAGGTTCCCCTTGTAGCTTATTTTTTCAGGTAGCTAAAAATCATTTCAGGTATCGTTACCAAACGACTTTAAAATTTAAGCTACCTGAAATTCTGGTCAAACAAGGCAACCTAGTCAAATAAGGTGACTGAAATGCCTTACCAAACACACTCCTAATCTAATTTTGTTTCTCATTGCAATTACGTTCACTCCTAATCTAATTTTGTTTCTCATTGCAATTACGTTGCTTGATCAAGTGTCAAGCCTTGAGGAAACATGAGAAAACGAACTTAAAGTTGCGGAATGTCGTCACGAAACTATCATGATAAATACAGTTTTAAAGGATAGCTCAAACGTTAAAAATGGGCAAGCATTGCAGGTGTTCCTGGTCATTTCTGACCAAGAGGCCTTATGGCCCAAAATGAGCCCATTAAGGTCTCAACCGCTCCAAAGCCCACAACAATTCCAAGTCAGGATACCAGGGTCCGGAAGTCAATCCTAGCCAAAGCACCAGAAGGGACCTCTGGCTACCAGAAGATTGATGGGGACGTTATGACCGTTATTAGAATCTTACCTTCCACTTGGGGGAGGTGAGAACTGGGAAAGGTATTGGTCGGTCAATCTAAGGTATCTTATCCACAGGTGGGCTCCTTTGCTCGTCCTATATAAACCCTGAGATCTCATTAGGTCAAAGGTATGCCTCCAAACCCTACTTCACATACTTTCTCTTACAATTGCTTAGGTCACTTGCAGTGATAGCACTTGTCACTTCCCTCGTCTGACTTAAGCATCGAAGGGGGTTTCTCAGGCCACCCCCCAGAGGTAGGTTTGTTGGTTGTTTCAGGTAACCCGAAGGTGCAAGTCGTGGGTCAAAGCATTGTTCCCATTTCTGCGGAACAATTTGGCGCCGTCTGTGGGGAAGAACACTCTCTCACTACAAAACTCTTTGACCACACTTGCATTGGAAGGATGGTGACTCCATTCAGTGACCCAGCTGTCCCACCAGGCTTTGCTCCCAGAGAACAACCTCCCACTCTGGAGCACGACGGATACGACGTGGATGATGTTACTACCCCACCCCGAGACAAGGGGAAGGGGGTGGTATTCCCTGAACCCAGGACGGTGATGGCTAGTGGAACCACTTCCATGGCCCCGCCCCAACAGACTGTTGGAGCATATCTCAACCCATCTCAAGTTGAAAACTTGAACGACCTGCTCAAGGCCATCAACAACAGCAGGCCCGACCTTTTCAACAGTGTCCAGCAGAGGAGCCCACGCCCGACGAAGGTGGTTGAACGTGCCCCAGCAACTGAAGAGCTAGAAGGACTCCAACCCCAGAGGTTGAACTTTCTCAGCCCGGTCAAAGAAGCAACTCTCCCGGTACTTGAGCTGGCTCAACCTGACCCTGTCGCTCAACGGCTGAATTCCGTGGCCACAAGGGCTCAAAGCCATGCACAGTCCAGCAGGAGCAGGACAACCATCAAGCGTAGGGGAGAGCGGAAGCAAGAAGACAACCCCAAGAGGATCAAGAGGAAGGAGAGAGACAGCCCAAACCGCACTATTGTAAGTGTCTTATCAGACGACAGGAGTAGTGAGGCGAGGACAGGCAGTCAAGTAGGCTCACAGTACAGAGAAACACAAGAGGAAGAGAGAAGAAGGGACAAAGAGAACTGAACAAAAGAGGAAGAGGGCCAGTGGTGACTATGAGGTATTAGGAGAATTGGACGTAATGATACCTCGGGAGTCACCCCTGACCTGAAGGATCCTAGTGGTGGTTCCTAAGATGAAGCTCCCACAGTGTAGGTTTGATGGGACAATAAATCCAGACGAGCACATCCAGGGCTACGAGTGGCACATGTTCATTTATGAGCTTACCTCAAGGGTCTAGTGTAAATGCTTTCCAGCCACCCTGACGGGGTTAGCAGCTGTCTGGTTCAAAAGCCTGAAGAAAGACTCGATATCAAGGTGGACAACCCTGTCGAGGAAGTTCTGTGAGCAGTACTCAGGCAACAGGAGGAGACACAAGAGCACGAACGAGCTCCTGACCATAAATCAGAGTCCAGGATAAGCCCTGGAAAGCTACATCAGGCGCTTCCAGGAAGCCTGTAATAGCATCCCAAGACTAAAGCAGGGCGTGGCCATCCTGGCCCTGACATCTGGCCTGAGAAGAGGAGAGTACATAGACAAAGTGATAAGAGACAACCCCAAGACAGTCTACCAGGCTATTGGCTGGTCAGACGACAATATCAGGACTGAGAAGTATAACACTATCTCTGACTACAGAGTGAAAAGTGAAGTACATGCCAGGGAATACTCACCTAGGCCCAGAAGGGAGCATTCCCCCAGGAAGGACAAAAGACAAGAGGCTCCACCCCCCAGGCCAAGGTCTTTTAGACCCAAGCCCCGACCTGACCAGGGGGAAGACTGGACCAGAGAGGAGAAGAGAATCCTGAGTGACCTAACATACCTGACCAAGTCAAGGGCAGAGATCTTCTCTGTCCACAAATATGACGTGGGTAAGTGGTCACACCCAGGACCAATCAAAGAGAATGGAAACCCAGACAGCTGGTGCGAGTATCATGGGGGATATGGCCATGCCACGAACGATTGCCGGCGCCTGAAGCTTAACATTGAAGACCTACTCAGGGAGGGCCACCTTGGCCAGTATAGGAGGAGACCCCAGCAAGAGCAAGGTCAGGACAAGAGGAACCAGCCGCAACACCGGGACCAGCCCAGGCACCCCCCAAGATACCCGCCAAACCAAGAGAATCAGAGGTACCCAGCTAGACAAGACCCCCATCCAGCTCTTCCATTACCACCACAAAGGGGGCCAGTGATGCAGAGGCTAGGGGAGATCGAAGTGATTGTTGGAGGAGAAGTGGTCCAAAAGTCCATAGCCAGCCTCCGCCAGCTGAGATAAGATGTCATATACAACTCAGCCCTAGGGCCCAGAAGTGCAGCCAGAGAACTACCAGACATGAGCTTCACCAGCCAGGATGGAGATGAAGTCGCCCACCCACTCAATGACGCCCTGGTAGTAGCCGTTGACATTGCCACTCACCTGACAAGAAGATGTCTGGTGGACACAAGGAGTTTTACCAACTAACTGTTCCAGGAGGCTTTCAACCAGCTGGGATTGAAGGAGGAAGATATGGACAGGTATGACTCCCCGATGTTTGGTTTCAATGGACAAGGCTTCATTCCAAAGGGAAGCATCAAACTTCCCATGAGGATTGGAGAAGGGCACTCAACCAAGCACATGATGCAGACCTTCGTGGTAGTAGACGTCCCTACGGCATACAATGCCATCGTGGGCAGACCCATGCTGGAAGCGGCTGTAGGGATAGTACCAGTCTACCACCTGATGATGATGTACGTGTCTGATCACAACAAACCAGAGAAGCTGAATGGTAGCTAGGGAGCATCCAGGTCATGTTATCTTGCAGCGCACAAGCAAGGAAGGCGAGGATTTGGAACACCAGGACCAGCCGAGCCAACAGCCAGCTGGGGACCAGATGATATGATCATCGACTTGGACCAAGCAGACAACCCTTGCCACTAAAAAGGCAAAGGCCAAGCCCTGGAAACAATCGAGGTCAGACCCTGCGACCAGCCACACCCACTGCTAGGCAGCGAGGTGCAAGAAGTCCCTCTGGAAGACGATTGGGGCAGGACAGTCAAGATTGGAAGGGAGCTGGATCCAAACATGAAGCTGCAACTGATCAGCATGTTGAGGGACCACAAAGATGTCTTTGCCTACAACGACTCTGAGATGCCAGGAGTGGATCCAGAGGTGGCTTGTCACAAGCTAAATGTGGACCCCAATTTCCGACCATTGAAGTAGAAGCTAAGAGGTTTCAACCAGGAGAAGCTAGAGAAAATGAAGGAAGAAATCGACAAATTACTAGAGGCTGGATTCATCACCCCCTGTGATTATCCAGAATGGCTAGCCAATGTGGTGATGGTCGAGAAGGCAACGAAAGGAGCATGGAGGATGTGCATAGACTTCACAAACCTCATCAAAGCCACGCCAAAGGATCATTATCCCATGCTAAGGATAGATCAGCTGGTGGATGCCATGTCTGGTCACTCTCTTCTAAGTTTCCTTGACGCCTTCTCAAGGTATCACCAGATCTTCCTCTGGGGACCAGATCGAGTGAAATGCGCGTTCATCACAAGTTACGGGGTGTAATGTTACACCATGATGCCTTTTGGCCTCAAGAACGCTGGAGACACATACTAGAAGATGGTGGACAAGGTGTTTGAAGGTCAGAAGGGCAGGAACATGGAAGTATATGTGGATGACGCGATTGTCAAGAGCAAGACTGATGAAGACCACCTGGCAGACCTCAAGGAAACTTTCACCCGGCTCAGGAAATACAAGATGAAGCTTAACCCAAAGAAATGTTCTGTTGGGGTTAGGTCAGGAAAATTCTTAGGATTCCTAGTCAGCGAGAGGGGCATCGATGCCAACCCTGACAAGGTCCAAGCCATCCTTGACATGAAAGAGCCCAACAATGTGAAGGAAGTATAGACCTTGACAGGATGCATGGCTGCATTGTCAAGATTTATCTCCAGGACAACAGACAAGTCAATGCCTTTCTTCGACACGTTGAAGGGCAAAGCTGGGAAGAAAGGAGCACAATTCTAGTGGGGAGAGGAGCAGACAACAGCCTTTGCAGCACTAAAGGAACATTTGCAACAACTCCCAACTCTAGCCAGGCCCGTACCAGGAGAAAGCCTATACCTATACGCTGTGTCGGCATGGTCGGTTGCTGCAGTGTTGCTAAGAGAGGAGGACGGTGTCCAGAAGCCAATCTACTTTGTAGCACACACACTCATCTCAGCAGAGAAGAATTACCCCCTGATTGAGAAGGCCATCTTTGCCATAGTGGTGGCCTCCAGGAAACTTAGGCCATACTTTGACGGACACCAGGTCGTAGTCCTGACAGACCTCCCACTGGTAACGATGCTGGAGAAGTTTGAAAGATCTAGAAGACTGATGAAATGGGCGGTAGAGTTATCAGGATTTGGGATAGAGTACAGGCCAAGAACAACAATCAAAGCACAAGCACTGGCTGACTTCCTGGCTGAATTCTCCCAGCCAGAAGAGCCAGCAGGGGCTCAAGAAAAGACAAGGGTCTGGCAGATTTACAGCGATGGGTCAGCAACTGCTAACGCATCAAGAGCAGGTCTGGTTATCATCTCACCAGAGGGACATAGGTTCGAACAATGCCCTCGGGTTCTTGTTCCCCGCCTCTAACAATGAAGCAGAATATGAAGCTGCCATAGCCGGACTGGAACACTGTCTGGTAGCAGGAGCGAAACATGCCATCCTGAAGACTGACTCCCAACTGGTGACCAACCAGATCAGAGGGGAATATCAGGCCAGGGAAGATGCCATGGTCCTGTATCTAAGCAAGATCAAAGGCCTGATATCAAAACTCGTCTCTTTCGAGATCCAAGCCATTCCAAGATCACAAAACAACCAGGCTGATGCTTTAGCTAAGCTGGCTAGCTCAAGCCTGCCAGACGCCAAGAGAATAGTCTTGGTGGATGTCAGAAGTCAGAAGAGTGTGGGTACAGAAGGAATCCACGCATTGGAAGACATCCCAGTGGTGGAAGATTGGCGGACCCCCATAATAAAGTACAAGTTGACCAGAGAAGCCCCAGAGGACAGAAACCTGGCCAGAAAGCTGTTGAGACAAGCTGCTCACTTCTGCATGTTTCAGGGAGAACTTTACAGAAAATCCTTCTCCATGCCCCTCCGTGTGTCAGTCCTGCCCAGGCATTCTACATCCTGGACGGCATCCACTCAGGAGACTGTGGACACCATTTGGGAGCTAGGAGCTTGGCCCATAAAGCTCTAAGGGCAGGTTTTTGGGATCAAGTTTTAAATGACTTTCTAGTCAGATCGTCTATGGTGGAAGATGCCAGGAAGATAGCAAGAGAGTGCAAGAACTGCCAACTGCATGGAGACCTCATTCACAAGCCCAGCCATGATTTGATGCCAACACTCAATCCTCTTCCCTTTGCTCAATGGGGCATGGACATCATAGGCCCCTTTGAGAAGACTGCCTGTCAGAAGAAGTGGCTAATTGTGGTTGTGGATTACTTTACCAAATGGGTAGAGGCTGAACCCGTGTCAGCCATCACTGAAAATGCGGTCAAGAAGGTTATTTGGAAGAACATCATCACTGGGTTCGGCCTGCCCAGAGTCATGGTGTTTGATCATGGGAGGCAGTTCGATAACTGGCCCCTTAGGGAGTGTCTAGATGGCTATGGAATCAAGTATGCATACTCAGCCGTCTACCACCCCCAGAGGAATGGCCAAGCAGAGGCAGCCAACAAACAGATACTCCTAGGGATGAAGAAGAGGCTGGATGACCACACGTCTACGTGGGTTGAAGAGCTCCATAGTGTACTCTTGTCCCTCCGCACTACGGAGAAGGAAGCCACATGCCATACTCCCTTAAGACTGAGCTTCGGATCAGAGGCTGTGTTCCCAGTGGAAGTGGGGGCAGAGATCATGAGGATCAAGGTCTGGGACCCAGAGTTCAACGATGCCTCCATGAAGGAAGCATTGGACTTGTTGGATGAGGCTAGGGACGAAGCTAGGCTTACTCTGGCAGTCTACCAGAACCGCATCTGTAAAGTGTACAACAAGAAGGTTAAGGCCAAAACCCTAGTAGTGGGCGAAATGGTCCCGCACAAAGCTGCTGCGGTTTAGAAGGACAGGCTGCATGGCAAAATCTCCGCCAACTGGGAAGGCCCGTATCGCATCTACAGCCAGGTCAGGGATAAGACCTTCAGGCTGGCTAGGGAGGATGGCAATCTGCTGGCAACATCTGGAACTCAGACGTCTTGAAGAGGTACTAGGGTTAGTTAGCAAGAAAATCAGCGTATGTAATCAACAAAGCCTGGGAATACCCAGAGGTCTCTTTTGTAACACCCTTGAACGTAAAATGAAATGATACTAGTTCAGTTGGGGTAATCTCTCTGAGTAAGGCAACGGAATCTCCAACAACCAGCAAGAGGTGAAATGGTCCTATGGATCCCAAGGACCACCCAGGAGGGGCAGGTCAGAAAGACAGTCCAGGGGACCATATCACCTCCACATCTAAAAAACGCATCAGCTAGCACCTGACCTAGAGGATGCGTCCCTTCTGGATCTAAGGTCGCCTCAGGAGGGCTCGACCAAAGAGGTCCATCGGGCTGGACTAAGTGGTCAAGTATCACTAAAAGTCCGACTTGGGCCCAGAGTCAGGGGGTCGTTGAGGACCCAAAGCTGATTTTGGAGGACAGAGCTAACTGTCCACCGGGTGGGTTCGTGTGCTAATGTCCCCTCTGGGCATTAAGGAATCTACTTACGAAGCCAATCGTGCCAGGCTTGTCGAGGTAACTAGCCCAAGCTAGGGTCGCCAAACCCTGCCGGAGGCTAGTCAATATGATGGGCCACTGCTTGGTTGAAGGTTGGCATCCCCCAAAGGTAAGGGCCTAACGGTCTTGAGAGTTGGGGGACCAGCATTACAGGCCCGTGAGCACTACAGGACTGACGCCGGTGACACTTAAAGATCATAGCGGAGACCAGGCCCTGCCTATGTACCAGGGCGCTACCAGGAGGTAGTGAAGGTCACCACTTGAACTCGTGTCATCGAAGACATAGGACTCTAAAGGTAAGGGTCTAAAGGTCTTGAGAGTTAGAGCCATGTACCAGGTACCTACGTTGAGGTCTCAAACCAATGGGGAAAACCTGAAGCTAAGGGTGGATGCTAAAAATGGCCCAGAGTAATACCTCTGATGATGCGCTCAAACCATCAGAGGTACACAACACTCGCCTGGTCATCTATCCCCATCCCTGAAGGACTGGACTTGCTTAAGCCCGGTCAACCAGGAACTAAGGCCACACCACCCAACAGCCCTAAGTGTTATGGAGACAGGAATGGCAGAGGAATCTCTTCCCCCTCAGGAGGAGATTACCACATTCATGTAATTCAGGATAACCGCTGAAAATGCTTCGCGTGTTATAACCCTAAAGCACCAGGTTGACCAGGAAGACAAAAGTGACTTCCTACACAGCCTGAAGTCAAAGGTTTAAACAAACCCCACATGAGGAGTTGAAAGTTATGCCTCTGAGACAAGGCACTCCCCTGAAACTTCTGCCAAAAGGGGTATAAGACAGGAAGAAGAATAGACAAAGCCCTATCTCTTAGCAGGCATCCCTCTGGCTCAGTCTTGTCCAGGGGCAAGTACCAACAGCCAGGGTGATACCTAGCCCCACATGGAAAATGCGGCACACCAGCCAGCGCTCAGGCCTAGACAAGATCAATTCCAGCAAATTCTCAAGGCAAGAGACTTTGCAAGAATGGACCAAGAGTTTAACTCCTCATGCCTGACAGGGGGCAAGTAGGCACTACTTTTTCAAGCATGCTGTCAGGCATGAGAAGCAAAACTATGAAGCTGAAAGAGGCATACAGCCATAAGAAGTTTAACCTTAGAAGGGGGCAAGTAGGTACTACTTTTCAAATTGGCTGCTAAGCTCAAACCCGTTGTCCCTATGTATATGCCCCTGTCAGGGGGCAAAGGGCTACTAAGAAGGCATATTATGCAGAAAACATCAAGACAACAAAGCAAGTAACAAAGCTCTCATCAGGAGCGCAAATTCCAGTTGAGAAATATTGTTCAGTAGGGGCAGAATTACATCACAAAGCAAACGGTGGCCGTCCACCAAGGAACAAAAAGCCCACCAAAGTAGTTTTCTTAACAAACAGAAAGAAATGAAAGCAACAAAAGGCATGGGCCAGGCTACTGCCAGGAAGGGGGATAATCAATGGCTATGATCAGCCAGCCGATTAGAACCGGTCCCCTCTCTCAAGCATGACGACCACCCAACTCCCTAGACCTGAGGCACAGCAGCTGCATCCTCTCCATCAGGAACAGGAACCTCAGACGCAGGAACAACATCAACACCAGAGGTCACACCTTCACCAGAAGGGCCCTCGACCAAGGGATTGACATTAGGGGCAAGGGCCACGCGCTGACCAGCAGGAGCCTGGTTGACAGAAGGATTGACCAGAGAGGAAGCTGCAGCGTTCAAGTCTTATGGAACCTCCAGGTACTCATAAGGGGTGGGCTTCTTCCAGACCTGGTTGTCATAGGCATCCACCACCATGTCCTAGTTGACAGATTCTCCAAAAGTATGGAAGACACACCTCTCAGCATGAAACATGTCAGTCTCTATACCCTTGATCAGGCGGGCATTCCATTTCTTCTTCAAATTAGACCCCATGCAGATCATCTCCTCCTTAGCCTTGGCAGTTTTTTCCCGGCTGAAGTGCAGATCTGAATTCAGCTCAGCCAGTGTCCTCTTCAGCCCAGCGACCTTGGCATCAGCAGCTCCAGTAGTGGCCTTCCAGATAGCCTCACTCTTGACAGCAACAACTCTTGCCTCTTCAGCAGCCTGAGCTCTGTCATTAGCCAACTTGAGGTCATTCCTTAAATAGGAGACCTGGTCAGCTTCCAGCTTGTATCTGTCATTATGCAGATGAAGCTCCTCTAGCTCATCAGCCCTCTCCTTCAGCTAACTCTCCAGGCTGATGCCAGCAACTACAGCGTAGTTGTAGGACCCGAAATGGAACCCAACTTGTGACTCGACCGGATACTTGTACCAAAACATGGAAGCCGCCACTTAATTTTTGAGGGAATTAAGAAACCCATTCTCAACATGCCTCCAATGACCTAAGCCATTTAGAGAAGCCACATGGCCCATACAGGTATCACCATAATAGTTTGCTCGATGTTCGGGAGGTGGATTTAGATCGAATGGATCATCAATCTACCCTACTAATCGATTCATTCCTTTACACCCTTGGCAAATGACTTCAACTCTTGACGCTTAGGCTAGATTCATGATTCAGGACTGCGAAGTTACAACTAGGGAAGCCATAAGACACCCTCGTTGCCCTTTCGGTCTTTACTAAGCACAAGTGTTAATTTAGGCCCTTTCGTTGTGTGTTACATTTAACAAGATTCGTACAAGTGTTTTATTAGGTGATTCATTTATGAGCATTCAAACTTAGCCAACCATTAGCATGCTATTTCCATTTAACAAACAAAGAGATATAACTTGCCACACAAGAAACATGCGTAAACACACTAACATGAACCCTAACAAAATCCTAAACATTCATCTATACAAATATATACAAGGAAACCTAGCATGGCTCTAATTCGTGATGAACCTAAACATG
>CAAKMY010080637.1:0-32655 GCA_901111285.1 Corrigiola litoralis | reverse complement strand
TATTTTTAAATACAAATCTAACCATTATAAAATTATAATTTGAATATTTTTATATTTTTAGATATTCACGGTCAAAGTATGGCATTGGCAAGTGTGAAAAGTCAAATGTAAAGAATTGGTTGGAATGGAGGGAGTAATTACTTAATGGCACTTCAATCAACTTATATGGAATATATGTTTTTTTTGACAGAGTTATATGGAATATATGGCCTCAGCTTTACAAGTTATAACCCTTTATTTAGAGAAAATTAACGGTCTTTTTTTGGTAGAAATAATAAATAATTTTGGTTCTTTAATTAATTTCAGCATGTAATGCACTAATGCCCATACTTGATCAATTTGACGAGGTACGAGCTTACAGCCAGATGAATAAGAGTATAAGACCAACACAGATAAGCTCCACTGATTGCATCCAACGTTAATCATAGCTCAACGTGTTGTCATTTGTTGTCCAAATCCGATTATTATGAACAAGCTAATCTGATGTGAGATCTCCGTAATAAGAAATTATGGAAGTGAGCAGACAAGGATAATTGACTTGTCATAATACGGAGTATATAGCATGTACGCCAAAGAAAATGTCTTTTATCTCAGTCCACTGGTTGACTTAGTACATGTACATCCGTATAATGCTTCCAACATTCCTCTGGAACGTACATGTTTTCACGTTTGCATCATAGACATAGACGGTTTCTTTGTTCACAAATTGCATCGGAAAGAGGTCTGTGATCTTGTATTAAACGTATATCATAAATCCCCCAGCATAGAGGCTAATCATTTCTGTTCATTCATGAAATGTTGATCATGAAGATCCTACAAAGTCTTCCCCTATGTCTCCTCTTCCTCTACCTTCTATCCTTCCCCTCACCCTCCTACCAACAATCACCCCCCGTTTTCTCAAACCCGAGGCTCAAAAATGCCTTCATAGCCCTCCAAGCATGGAAGAAGGCCATGACCTCGGACCCCTTCGGCTTCACCAGCAACTGGCACGGTCCTGATGTGTGCAGCTACAAAGGCGTGTTTTGTGCTCCGGCCCTTGACGACAGCTATGTAATGACCGTGGCAGGGATCGACCTCAACCATGCCAACATCGCTGGTACGCTTCCTAAGGAGCTCGGCCTCTTGACCGACCTCGCCCTCTTCCACCTCAACTCTAATCGCTTCACTGGTTCAATCCCTTCCACCCTTATAAACTGGCACCTCCTTTACGAGCTTGACCTCAGTAACAACAAATTCTTCTGCGGTTTCCCAACGGTTTTCCTCTCCCTGCCCTCAATTAAATTCATTGACCTTCGTTACAACTACTTCACTGGCCCTCTCCCCTCGAAACTCTTCGATCTTAAGCTCGATGCTATATTCATGAACAACAACAATTTCACGTCTAACTTCCCTAAGAACATAGGAAACTCCCCTGCATCCGTTGCTGTTCTTGCTCATAACGACCTCCCTGGGTGCATTCCACACACCATTTCAAAGATGGCAAAGACCTTGAATGAGATCATTCTCTTGGACATTGGTCTAAGGGGATGTCTGCCCTCCGAGATCGGGCAGTTGTCGCAACTGAACGTCCTGGACGTCAGCGAGAACGAGCTCTCTGGCCCGTTACCAGCCACCATAGGAAACATGATGAACTTGGAGGAGCTGAACGTGGCGATGAACGAGTTGTCAGGAAGTATTCCAGCAAGTATCTGTAGTTTGCCTAAGTTGGAGAGCTTTATATACTCTTCCAACTTCTTCACTGGTGAGCCGGCTAAGTGTTTGGCATTGAAGAGCAAAGATGACAGGTTTAATTGTCTTCCAAAAAGGCCTTCTCAGAAGCCTGCTCAGGAGTGCAAAGGGTTCTATGCTTATCCTCTCAATTGCAACAGCGTGACCTGCTAATTATCACAATGTATCTAAGTATTTGTCATGTACGAAGTACTAGTTTAAATTCATTGATTGGTTACGTTTCTGATTTAATGTATTACAGTAAGTAGAAATATTTCGAAATCACTTGTAAAATTCTTCTTTTTGGTATGTTTGTGAGTCTTCTTGTGTGTTTATACATTCTACAAGCACTTCTTCTAGGAAGAGATTGTACCCTTCAGTGTATCGTTTGCTTGAAATAAGATTATGGCGATGTTTATGTGGATTCTGCTATACAGAAGTCGGGAAGTTGTTCTGTCATTTCTAAATCTTCTACGAAGAAATAATAATAATAGAAGGGCGAAGATCATTGGACAATTCAACACAGTACACTTCAAAACATTTCCATGAGCACGAGGCAGAAGATTGATGCTATACCACTACCAAAAAGTCTTAAAAATAGATTATTTTTTAAGTGATCATTTGTAATTTAAAATGATCACTTTTATTATAGTGTTGATAAGAAGTGATTACTTTAATTCAATTTGAAAATAGGTAAAATAAAAAAAATCATACAGTATCTTTTACTGAGTAATCATCTAAACTAAATCTCATATGTAAATTTTTCTCTCTTAAGTTTGTTAAACGTGATTATATCCAGAGCACTTGGATCAACTGGTAAGAGGTTAATCTAATTTAAATAAGGGTTTTATATTCGAGACCTTAGGAATGCATTAGTGTTAAAACTCAGAAGAGTTTTGCCGTCCTAGTGATCCTAACCGGCTCGAATCCGGATTTCTAATATTTAAGAAAAAGTATTAGCAAAATAAACTACTTAAATTGACAAAATTACCCCTAATACCTGTTAATTCCCCCCTACCATTCACACCGCCAAATATCCCGCCCTCTCTCTCCACCGCCGAGATTCCATCTCATCGTCGTATCCTACGCCGCCGTAGCGTGGTGGTTGCCGTGGCGGCGAAGTGGTGGTGGGTATTGATCGTAATAATTTACAGTAACATCATAAAGATACAATCTTTTAGGATAAAAATAAATAAAGATACAATCTTTATTTACTTTCCCTATAAGTTAGACACAATCATACAACCACTTGGATAAAACCCAAGTGTATGGTCCAATATGTAAGTACCCATCTTATGTTTTTTTTGTTACAATGTTTTAATGTGACTGATATTGATTTAAAGTGATGGAATTTAATGTAGGAGGACAAAGGAAGAGGAAGAGGAAGCGATAGCGGCGATTAAGGATTGTATACGACAGCTCCGGAAGCGGCATTTGGCTGAGGAAGCTGCTCATGGTCCTGCTATTAATGCCCTTAGTCGCCCTCTTGTTCATCAGGTCAATTGTTTGCTTTTTTGAGTTTGTTTTTTGAGTTTGTGTTTTGGGATTTTTTAGTCGCGAATTGAGTTAAAGTGGTTACTTGTATCGGTGTTTGTGAAAAGTGATTACTTTAAGAGGTCGGTCATTTTTTTTTTTGGTTTTTACCATCTGGTTTAGTCCGGACTCGAGTCGGGTAGGATTACTAGGGCAGTAAAGCTCTCCCTTTGAGTTTTAACACTACGGTATTCCTAGGGTCTTACCGGAGACCTCTGGTTAAGCTAGAACAACCCCTTACCAGTTGATCTAAGTGCTAGGGATTTGTTAGGAGATCACTTTGAAGACCGTAAGGGACCCTTTTAAGGTGGTCTAATTTTAGATTAGAAATAGATGGTCTTGTGCCGGACTTTTTGAGTAGGGGGTGTTTTGTGGTGGGTTGTAGTTTTTCGGTTTTTGGATGGCAGAAGTAGTTGGAATTGGTTGTGGTATGCACAAATTCTTAGAAAAGGCCGTCTACTTTCCATCGAAGCTTCATGCAAGCCCAAGTCAAATAAGAGATGTATATCCCTTTATTGGCAGCATGGCTCTACGAGTTCCCCACAAGCTATTGAAGCTTCATGCAAGCGCAAGTCATATTATAGATTATCCCTTTATTGGCCAACATGGCTCTGTCTACTTTTAACTTTACCATAAAAGTAGACGGTCTCTTCCAAGATTTTTTTGTTTGATATGGTTAGTTTATGTTGTTTGAAGATGGAAGTGGTATCAATTGAGTGATGATCTAGGAGAAAGAAAGGAACTTACCTTTAGTTTTTACTAGCTCCTTTTGTTAGTGTTTTAAAGAGTAGAGATAGAAGCTTATATTGGCAGTTTTTAGAATTAGATGGCACAGAACTCAGAAGACCATACAAATTTAGCTGAAGAGGTCATTATGATCATAGTAAAAAGTGACTTCTTTCTATCAACTTTTATGGGTGCAAGTGACACCTTCTGGTTTAAATAGTGTGGTTTTGATCACACAGTGTCACACAAGACTAAGTGCTTGTATGCTTTTGTAACAGTTTTTTTTTGCAACAAACGGTCTTGCAATGTGACCAATTGAGTATTTCCGTTTTTTGAATGACGTTGCTGTTGTGCCTTTTGCGATGGTTTGGTTTTATCGAAGATTGAATTGAAGTCACTTGGATCATGGAGACGAGTGGAGACGGGTATTATAGAGTATTTAAACATAAACGGCTCATGTGGTGTAGGGCTATAGAACAAGGGTGTGATCGTGGAGTAACACTTGAGTAAGACGGTCTTATAGTAAATTTTGGCAAGACTATGAGCTCTTAACATTTGGAATTAGTTAGGTAAACCTCTCATGAAATTTTGAAAACTCACGATTTTATTTTAAACCTTATGTTTTCATCTTTAAAGCTAATATGTGTGGCCATAACTTTTGGTTAAACCGTCTTCCCCAAACGTTTGTGGTGGCCGTGCGGCAATGGATTAATGCATTTTTGCTATGGAATATCCCATATTTCCATGGAGTGGTGGAGTTAAAGCATCTCTTCTGGCAATCATGTGTTTCTCGGTTTCTCCTTAGTCCTTACGATTTCCAGCTGTTTACCATATATTTAGGTGGTAATAGAACCATAGAGTTAGAGAGCACCGCATTTGACATCCCCTCTTGATGAGATTATTTCATGATGCTGGGCTGTTAGCCATTTGTTCACAAATTTCATCACCCTTCCCATAATCTAGTGCTCCGTGTCTCTTTCTTCTTTTTACTTGGTGCTTTAGATGCACACAAAAATGAAGAAAGTATGAATAAGAGGCCTAAAAAGAAAATTGGCTAGGAAATCATAGATTCATAGCAATTGTTGAGAATGATTTTTTTTATCCTTGTTCTTTTGTGTGGTGGGGAACAAAGCAAGAAAAACATCTTTTGGGAATAATGTTGTTCTCTGTCTGACTTATTTTTGAGAATAAAAGTTACGCGTCTTGCATTGTTTCATGGTGCTCTTTTTTGTAACCAGTGAAATTTCTTTTAGTGGATCTCATGCTTTCTTGTGTGTAACTGTCCGTAGAGGGTAACTTTATCTGAAAGCTAGGAGGCAAATTTGTCTCAGTGAAGTAATGATGGGTCTTCAAAAATCATCCTCAATGTGGGTACTCCCTAAAATAAATAAATATAACTGTAGTCCACTTCAGCTCTTTTAGATGAAATTCCAATATAAGTATTAAACTATTTCTCCTTGCTTTGTTTACTTTGTGAATATTGTTATTGATAGTTGGATTTCCTTTATAGAGTTCAGAATGGAAAGAAAAAGCAGAAAAACTGGAGCTTGAACTCCAGCAATGTTACAAAGCTCAGTCGCGGCTGTCTGAGCAGCTTGTGGTTGAAGTTGCTGATTGCCGAGCTGCAAAAACTTTAGTTCAAGAGAAAGAAACGGCAATAACTGACTTGCAAAGTGAGGTTGTTCTGCTCAGGTTGGTCTCTTTAGCTTCCCAAAAGGATGATTTGTGTTTTGAGCTCTGTGTCATAAACTCTATTTGGTTACTGAGTTGAACATTGTATACTGCTTCAGAGATGAGTGCTCTGAGTTAAAGATTCTCTTAGATGAGAAGACCAAGGGTTTGGAATTGGTCACGTGTGAGAACCAAATTCTGAAGAAGAACCTTGAGGAGATGACTTCTATAGTAAAAACTGCAGAAGCTGAGAATAAGATGTTAATTGACCGTTGGATGCTTCAGAAAATGCAAGATGCTGAACGCATTAATGAGGTATTTTATGTCAACAATCTCTTACTAAGATAAACGTGCTAAATTTCAGTTACGGATACTCATGTAGTTAGATGGACTTGCTGAATTTTACTTCTAAGCATTCAGTGTAGTGATATCATCATCATTTGTATTTCACAAGGGAAGGGGGGAGTTCTCAAAACCTGGCCTGTCAGCTGCTCAATTGATGAACACAATATCACTTTGCCAGGACGTGGCAGATTGCCTCATCATCATTTCTGATGATGCATGTTAATAGTTAAGTTTAGCTAATAGGAAGCCAGTATTTATTCCAGTTTTAAAAAGGCGCGCCCGAAGCACGTCTAGGTGCTGAAGCTCCATCACTTATTTGGTTTAATGCAAGGTGACTTTGATGAGGCGCTAGAATGTGGTGACTGTGGCATTGCTTTTGGCGCATCATTGAAATTGACGCCTGATGTACTTTTGCTCAGTTTTTTTTAATTTATTCATGCACGTGTGCAAGTACGTGTAAAAGGAAACTTAACCCTAGATATCCATGATGACCCACAACAACAATAAAAAGGAAACTGGGATAAGATACAACCATTTACTAGTTTTCAGCTTATGAAACTTCGATAATGTGAGTGCCTTTGTTCTGCGACTTGAGGCTCTAAAGACCCTATCGTCTGGGTGCGCCTTAAGCCTTTTCAACATCTGGTCTACTCTAACATTGTAAAACCTTCTTTTTTAAGTTAAAGATTATAAAACGACAAGTCAGTTTAATGCAAAGGCTCTTTGGAATTGTTGATGTAAACAACAATGTATTCCGGTGGATCCAAAGATTCATACTTACTTGGTTCTATCATATTGGACTCAATAAGAGAAGGCTCATAAAACTTTACACGCTTCTATTATGATGAAGTAGAAAGTGGTTGGGACACTTTAACTCAGCAGTCAATAGGAACCAGCATGGGTATGGCTGCTTACATTCGACCTCCCTGAACCCGCTTGTGCAGGAGCCTCTTTAAAGGCATCGAGCTTTTGTTGTTGTTTGCATTCCTGTGACTTGGCGATGTATGAAGTTTGGAAGGTTACTGGTCACTAAATAGTTTCTTTGCATATGGGTTTATCCTTCTTTTGGATAGGTCACAGTAAAATTTGGAGCTATGCTCGTATTAGAAGACAAATGATGTGGATCTATCACTAGATATTCCTTTCGTCAGTGTGTCTGCCATGTTAAGGACCTCTCTTGTAATTTTATGGTGGGGTCAAAGAAGTAGGCTGGTAGAGGTTTATGTACCATCTCTGAAGAACTGTAGTATATGGAGTAGATTATCACATCACTCTCTTTCTGTTCCATGAGGTTTGTCTTACACTCTTTGCTGACTTTTTTGGGTTACTTCATTTCAATTATGTCAATCTAGTAAAATTTTCAAATAAATTTTTTTGGGAAGCATAAGAAATTTTCTTTTCGTCTCAACTTTTAAAGTTTGAAGTTTCAAATCTACTATATCTGAAGTATAAGAAATTGATATTCGAAGTGTTTCTCCCTAAAATTATCAAATCTGACAAGCACTCTGGGATAAAGGAGTTTTGTCTGAAGTACAGTAGATTTGATCTCTCTTAGATTTTGGGGAGAAGGTAGAGGAAACCGACGTATATCTTCGCTATAGAAAAACGTTGCTAGACATAATCAGTACTTTGATGCATTTTGAGAAAATCTTGGTTCTTGAAAAATATGGTGTTGTATGGGGTCAATCAGTTTCTTTATGAAATGTTTCCTATGACATTTCTTTTGTCAGCAGGATCTTATGAACTCGTCTTGCCAGTGAGTTGCTTATACAGAACAAGAGAACTGTTTAGGATGAGGAAGAAAAAACGTTCATTTTTGTGATGACTTGGTTTATTGACCGGCATACTTTAACTTACTCATCTGATGTGTCACTTTAATCTTGAGTTTAATTCCTCAGATAGTCAAATATCGGGTGGTCTTGCTTTGAATTGGTGAACTTTAAGAAATAGTGTTGAAGAGGGGAAGGGATGCGAATTGAGAAGTATCAGACAAACGTACTACTAAGGAAGCTGGCTGATCATCTCAGGATGGTCCAAATTGGGAAGTGAAATTTATTTCGGGATAGCTCTGTCTATTAGAATAAATGTTTCACCTTGCTTTTCATCTTGTCCCAAAAAACAGTCCAGCTTTGCCATAGTACCATTCTTCAAACATTTCTGTAAGATTCGTGGCATATAGAACTTGTCAAGTGCTTATAATGGTAGTGTTCTGTTTTATTGAAATTGTTAGTAGTGGATCCCAGCACAAGTTTTCAAACACTTGTCAAGTGCTTATAGGAGGTATGGTTCCTTGGGTAACTGTTTTTTGGGGCGAAGGATAGATGGTAGTATCACAGTCTGTGTGGTGAGATATTCAGTGAAGTTTTTTCAGGAGGCCAGAGGAATAATGTTGTCGGTTTGTGGGTTGTGCTTAGAAGCTTCTGATGTTGGGCTCTTGCCGTTTGTTGTTCAGTGACATATATGAGTTTGTGCTGGTGAAGGTATCCCAGGTGGTGTCTAGAATGGAATAAGAGGAAGGTATTCGGGTACTATATCTGATTATATCATGCTTCAGGGTTTTTTTAAGTTATTTTGAGTGAAAAGACCCTCATTCTTTTTGTAGTCCTTTTTTCGCTGGTTAATAAGTTCCGTACAAATGAACTTCACATTTATGGCCGTTTCTTAGTGATTAGACTTGGACGTCATTGGGAACTATTATGTTGTTTAGCAATAATGTCTTGTGTTTGTTATTGAAGAATACCCTATGTACATGTGCAGATAAGTTGTATCTGGGCAAGGAGTGCTCAATCTAGTCTAAACACAAAATGAACAAATGGTTACCAGAAGACTTGGTTAAAGTAACTCTTCTTTAATGCTTAATGTTTGTGACTAAAGTGTTGGTCTGTGCGTTCTTGTAGTAGCTGCTTCTGAGATTGTATCCCTCTGCCTGGGGATACTGTAGCAGTGTAGTGAGTTGTCATGCCTGTGTAAACTAATTTATACAGTAGGGGACGAGATGATTTTGATGGGCACTTTGGCACAGTAAAGCTCGCTGAGTAGGATGAGAGGAGCAGGTGTTGTATAAGCTCATCATTGCAAGGGGTTGATTTCCTTTCGGGAAATCATCGATTCATCGAAAGTACCCTTGAGGTATTTTCTTTTTTCTAGTGTACCCCTCTCGTATAGGGATTACACAAGATACCTCTGAGGTAGTGTTTTATTAAGATTTCCTAACGTTTTTTGTAACGGCGTCAGTGTTTATGTTAATGATGTCCAAAAAATGAAAAAAAAAAAATCAATTGTTAGTGATAGGATGAAGCCAATGTTAATGAAAGTGGATAAAGAGGCGCCATACATATAAAACAGACACCCCCCTTTCTGTGCCAATGTCCTTCCCACCACCCTACCACTGACAAATCATCACCCTGCGCCCCTCATCATGCCTACATCCTGACCCCACCTCACCCATCCCCGCATATAGACCCCACCACCCGTTCTCCACCCAAACCCTTTCCCAACGCCGACCCAGGTCCGATGTTCCTCTCCAGTCTACCCAAAAACCCTCTCTAATGCTGATCCAGATCCGATATTCCTTTCCAGTCGACCCGAAAACCTATCAACGTAGTTTATAACTAGAATTGTACCACTACAATTCTGTTTTCCTTCACCTTTGCATTTTCCCTCACCACCCATTTTTTCTATCTTATCCTTCTCCTCCCTCCTCTGCTTGGTCCTTCTCTCCTCTCATCTCCTGTCCTCTCCGTAAGATTTCTTGGATGGCCGTGTAGAGAGAGATCAGTGGTATGGTGGTGGTGCATGGTTGTCGATGATGGTACGGAAGTTCGTCTTAAGGTTGTGGGATTAACCGTGGAGATAAGAGAAATGGGGGGGGGGGGGGGTTGAAATGGGGTTACAATATACAGTAGATCTAAACCATAACCACTTAAAATGCTTAATGGTGTTACAAAAAACCGTTAATGGTGTTACAAGAAAACGTTAGAAAATCTCGAAAAGATCACCTATACCCCTAGATAAGACCGATATAAGAGGGGTACATTAGAATAAACGAAATACTCGAGGGTACTTTACATAATTTTCCTTTCCTTTTAAGTAGCCTACATTTTTTTACAAATCTGTAAGTCAATTCTCCATCGGCTGGTATGCCTTGTCTGAAGAGTTGGGGGTTACAGTATTATTGCTATTGGCTAATTGGTTGGGTATCATGCTCTTGCTCAAAGTGAGATATTTTATATTGGGTTGACTGGTGGACAGTGGGGAAATCGAAGTTAAAAATGGAATTTAGTTGTCTGGTTAGTTCTACTTGAGGCAGAGTAGAATGCATATCTGCACTCTTTGACTATTGACCAGAAGGTTGTACCAACTAGCAAGTGTTATCAATGTTTTGAGGTTATATTATTCTTGATTACCTTACTTCATAAGTTGGACAGGATAATTGAGGTACTAGTTTGAATTCTTGTGTTTACAAGAATCACCTATTACTCTATCAGGTGTAGGTCAAGAACTGTACAGCTTTTATCCTAATAAGTAGTCAGGAAAACAGTGTTCCTGTATGTTTCTTGGAACTAATACGGCATATCTAAAATTTGTTCCAGAAAGTTATAGGGTTCCTTTTTCCTTGTGTTTTGTTAAATTTTTGCAGTATGTTGCGTCTTGTTGCCTTTACTTGTATGGCTTCTTGATTTTCACGAAGCAAAAGAAGGGAAAACATTGCGAAGTTCCAGACTTCCAGGAGAGTGTAATACGTAGACTTGTGGCTGTGGTGCAGCCTATTTTACTTTTTAATCGATGCCGGCCTTTTGCTCAGTTTTGTGATGTGGGATGATTATCAACGTGGTAGGAGATAGAAACTTGGCTGAAACATAGTAGTAAAATTCAAGCATGCATCACGTAAGACACTTCTTAAAATTCCCAGTAGGAGGTTTCTACGGACTTCTTTACCTTTACTTTTTTTTCATGCTTAGCTTTCACTAGGTTTCTTTGCAGGGGCGGGTGGAGTGGGTTTATATCTTCATATACATTGGCAACATTCAGTAGCATAGAATGAAGATAAATCATTTGATTGGATTTGGCCTCCTTTGATATTCACACAATAAACTATTAAGGGGTCAAATACTTTTTTTTTTTTTTTTTTTTGTCAATATGAACTTTCTCAGTTCCCAGGTTTCGTTCACCGTCAGCATATTTATTGGTTGAGAGTAAATGTTCTTCATATTTGTTTTTAGGCAAATGCTCTTTATGAAGAGCTGCTTGATCAACTTAAATCTAGCAGCATACAACAACTTGCCCGCAAGCAAGTTGATGGTGTGGTTCGTCACAGTGAAGAAGGTGCTGAATACTTTGCGGAATCAACCGTTCCGACGATTTGCAAGAATAGGATACATGCTCATAATGGTGGCTGTGCTTCCATAATGTTTGAGTACAATTCAAGTAAATTGATCACTGGAGGACAGGATAGCACAATTAAGATCTGGGATTCTAGCACAGGATCATTAAACCGCACGCTGAATGGTTGCGTGGGTTCTGTCCTTGATCTCACTGTCACCCAAGATAACAAAACGTTAATAGCAGCTAGTGGCTCGAACAACTTGTATGTTTTTGATTTAAGCTCTGGCCAACCTCGTCATACACTTACAGGACATACTGAGAAAGTATGTGCAGTTGATGTGAGCAAAGTTTCCAGTCGGCATGTTGTCAGCGCAGCTTATGATCGCACTATAAAAGCTTGGGATCTCCAGAATGGTTTCTGCACTAATACAATCATTTTCCCTAGCAATTGCAATGCTGTTTGTTTTGGCATGGACGGAAGAACTATATATTCAGGCCATGCTAATGGAGATCTTAGGCTTTGGGACATAAAGACGGGAAAGCTTGTTAGTGAAGTTAATGCTCATTCTCAAGCAGTAACATCAATCTCGCTGTCTCGAAATGGAAATACAATTTTGACAAGTGGGAGAGATAATGCGCATAAACTGTTTGATATGCGAACACTTGAAGTTTTGGGGACATTCGGGGCAAGTGGAAACAATATGGCATCTAACTGGAGCCGATCCTGTATCAGTGCAGATGACAATTATGTTGCTGCTGGTTCTGCTGATGGGTCTGTATATATATGGTCAATACAGAAAGGAGAGTTAGTTAGCACTTTAAGGGAACATGGGGCTGCGGTTTTGTGCTGTACTTGGAGTGATCTCGGAAAGCCTTTGGCAACTTCCGACAAGAATGGGGTTGTCTGCACTTGGTCATGAAGTGTTTCGTCTTTTCAGGGTGTTGGAGGTTTTTTCTTCATCAATTGATTGGATATGATGTACATACTGTGAAATGCAGACAAAACATGAAATCATATGATTTGTTCTCTTGCAATGTACAGTTGTTTTCTTACTCCCTTTTATTCCTTGGCTTCAAACTTTTATTTTTCATTTTTTTTGTTTTGGGATAGGGGGGGGGGGGGGGTGTTTCGATGGAGGTTGAAGGTACTCTTCCTGTTAATGATAGTCGAAAAGAAAAGTGTTGAATGAGAACGTTGAATCATGTCCCCTGTACTTCATAGTTGTGTAGTAATATGGAAAGATATGGGGCAACGTGTATTCTTTCATGTGTTCAGTAAGTAGTAACTATGGAAATTGTGCAGTCATCGTTTTCTTTTGCATTGGTTACAATTGTTGTTAAATCAATATTGTTGGGTGTAGCTATGATGGCAACCTAAACATATTCTTCATACAATCCCATTACCATATACTGTTAATGCAACATAGAAAATTTGCATTCTTTGATAATGGTGTGCTGAGACCATTGGGCATGCAAATAGTAAAAATTGATGTTGCAACAGCCCACAATTTTCACCCTTGTAAGACGCTTTTTGAGAGACAAAAAAGCGCCAAGGTGGTTTGTTTGTTCTGATTAAGTTGAATACATGCTCTTGTTTCTTTTCGCTCCTGAGATTAGAGTGTACATTTATTGGGGATTATACTTGTATTTAATGTAATCATGGAATTTCTAATATACATAACTAGATGCGTTTCCCTAAAGAATGAAAATTAGTTCATCTTCTGGTCAACACAAATCTATGTTATATTATAAAGGGAGAAGGCCTTATGATTGTCACATTAATGTATTGCCCATTTTACCCTTAATATTCAACAAAATAAATGAGAAAGACATGGGGTATAAGTGTCAATTACCAAATCAAAAAACTACCCTCTCTCAAAACTCAATACATGATCTTGATAGTTGTATACGGTATACCCATTAACTCTCTTTCCCCCTTTTAGTCAGCAGTTGCTCAAAATCCCCATACCAGTTTCGCATTTTACCAGCAGTTGCATTACCCCCTCCCCTCCCCTTCCCTTACCCTCTCTTCTTCAAACTGCCCATCACCCCAGATGATATCCTCTATTCAAGTCGTGGCTGAAATGGCTTCGCATGACTTTAAGTATATATGGTACCCATGTTTCAGGCCACCCCTCTTCAGATGTAAAGATGTCAACTTTTTTGTGTTTAAGTTATGCCTTTAGTGTTATTTCACTCTCTTTTGTGGTAGATATGAATGGGGTTTGGGTTACTAACTCGAATCATTAGAAAAATTGGTTTAATTATGTATAAGGTTTGAATTTCTGTATACTTTTTAATTTTTATTACTCTCACTGTTTCGACATATGTTATTGTTATTCGAGTTTTTTTTTTTTTTTCTTGGATTCAATTTAGCAGATTTGGTATTCTGTTCCCATTTTCCCCCTCCGAATGAGTAAAGTTTCTTTCCAGTAATTAAATTTTGATACTTACTACCATTTTGTTTACCTTAGTTAATTTGGATTGCAGATTAGTTGATGGCTTTCAAAACGATATAATAAGGTTTGCGACTTACTGCTTATTCATCAATGTTTAGCAGAGGTAACAATTTCATATTTTATTTTGAAATAAAAATGAAACATACGTCTTATATTGATGTAAAGTTGGGTTTTTGTTGATTTGCAAGGTACGGAGTATGATATTAAGGGACTGTCAATTTGAAGTGAAGAGAAGCTTTCCGGCGTAATCCGAAGCAGAGTATAAACGACTTTATTGGTTAGCGTTCTTTTTAAGTTCAGTTCCTTAAATTCATGTTATTACGCTTTTTTTGGATGAAAGTTGTTTGAACTGCAGTTAATTATTCATGTATATATGCATTGTTTTTATTATTGGGAGTAGAAATTGGTGTGTTTTTCGAAAAGAGTGCAATTTTTTTTCTTGCATCTGAATACTTGCATGTTATGTAAAATGATCCTTGAGATGATTAAAATTTGTGGTATTATGGATCATTGTTGTTTAATAACTATGTAGAAATTCTATATTTTTGGAGACTTTTTTGAGGTGATAACTAACTGAACTGTTGATTTATTGTTTGGAGAAAACCTTTTCCTTCTTTTTCCTTAGGATTTCATATATACTAAGTGAAACCTTCAATTTTCAAATTATTACCTTTTTCCGATTTCGTGTTGTTTTTTTTTATAATTTCGTGTTGCTGCTTAGTAGGTGCAATCGCTTACAATTTGGGTATGTTTCAATTTGTTGGATTAGAAGGTATATGGGTTTTGTGGGGTTTTTGGTGTTTTGATTATTATTGAGGTGTTTGATTTGAGTTTATTTTTCTAAACAGTTGATGAGTTGAGTGATCATTGTGTGAACTCAGGTGGGTTTAGAATATATTAAAGTTTTGAGTATTATAGTAACCTACACCCTCCCCACTAAACCGTTCCCTACTTCCCTCATCCCACATTCCCACGTTATACAAACTGCTTCCTGAGTCTTTCATCTCAACTCAAGTCTCCAACTCCAAAGTTATTTAAAAAAAACAACTGCTCCATACCTCCCTCTCTCACGATATACTCCACTGGCTCCAAACCAGTTACCTATTTCCCAAATTTATTTCAAAAAAATAACTGCTCCATACCAGTTACTTATGTCCCAAATTGCTCTCTTCCTTTATCGTCTTCCTCATGTGATTAATGGGCTAATGAGATTACCACTTTTTGTTCCTCTTGAGAAATTAATTATGATATGCGATTTTTCCATGTTAGATTGAGATGGAATAAGGTATTTTTATTTATATATTTACTCATGTTCTATGATGTTGTTGTTGTGAAGAATACCACTGTTAAATTGAATTGGTAATGTTTTTAATAAGGAGGATGAGGGTCCAGCAAGGTATTCATAGCGTTCATCAAAGGGAGGGTGGACTAAGGAAGAGGTTACTCTGCATTTTGGTGAGTTAACCATGCTTATTATTTATGAGAGTAAACTCATAACAAAAATGTCAAAGGAGTGAAAACGCATAACGAAAATCTCCATTGAGAGAAAACTGTTAAAAAAAATGTCGAATGACCAGTCTTAAGAAAGTTCTACCTTTGAATGTGTAGTTTTGCTCTGGAGGGCTGGATTGCTAGCTTCCGTACCCTAATGTTCTTCACTAATAGGTAAATATATCATCTTTTTTTTTTTGTTGTTTTGGGTAGCTGCACTTTGTTAAAATTTGTCCCTTAATTCTTTTGATCATGTGCTAACTATATTCACTTGAATGTGATCTGATTAAAAAGTTATTGTAAAAAAAAATGTTCCCAGTTAAAAAAAACTGTCCCTCTACCCCCAAGTTCTAATTTGGCATTCAAGTTTCAATTTTTTTAAGTAAGTTGCATATTTGAATGCATAGTGGGATGCTGGTGCAGTTCACTTCAGAGTATGAATCTCTATCCAAAGTCTCCAATATATATTAATCGCGAACAGACAACACAATCTCTTCAAATATCTTCGCTACTATAGTCGATCATGAAGGATTTTTAGGTATAATTGCTTACCTTATGCATATGGTACTGTTACATTGTTAACAAACACTTTCTTCTTTGTTTCTCCTTTTGCATATATACGTAAATATGTGATGATCCATTTTTTCAACTCTCTTGCTTTATGATGTATTTGAAGTTATTTCATGCACAATAGTACTATTTGTAGATAACTGGAATGCAATTTTTGATTTGGCTGCCTCCATCTATCTGTACAATAAGATTGATCGTGGAACCCTCTTATGAGTATGTGAAAATCATCTATCAGTACAATAAGCTGTCTGTTATCTTCATTTTATCAAATTGTATCTTGGTAAAATTATCTATTCATCTATCAGTAAAATAAAATTTGATTTAGTCAAAAAATCTGCAAGAAGTTTGCAATTCTAAGATTACTTGATTCGTCCTACATGGTGTATACAGAACAGTTCTATTTTCACACGACCAAGTTGTACTCCATATGCTAATGGTTCTTTCCCATGTAGTATATGGCTTTGTAGAATTTGTCAGGCAGGGGTACGTAATATACAGCTACAATATGCAAATTACATGTCCATATGAAGATATTCAAGGTATCGTCCTTCGCCAATCAGTGAATCACCCTATAATTTGTCAGGCAGGGCCGACACAGTTCTTTTGGCACCCATGCAGAATTCAAGGTCAAGTCCAAACGGAAGGCTGTGCAAGGGCACGATTGATGACCGAATCACAAGCTTCTTGGTCGCTATGTAGAAAATCTTATTTCCAGCGACATTCTGTTTGCAAATTGTGTTATTCATAAGTGAGGAGGTTCTCTTTTGAAGCCAGAGATGGTCTAAGCTAGGCAAACAGAGGGTTAAGAGGTAGTTCGATATTTTTGACACTCCCTTTGATGAACGCTATGAATACCTTGCTGGACCCTCGTCCTCCTGATTAAAAACATTACCAATTCAACTTAACAGTGGTATTCTTCACTTCACAACAACAACATCATAGAACATGAGTAAATATATAAATAAAAATACCTTATTCCATCTCAATCTAACATGGAAAAATCGCATATCATAATTAATTTCTCAAGAGGAACAAAAAGTGGTAATCTCATTAGCCCATTAATCACATGAGGAAGATGATAAAGGAAGAGAGCAATTTGGGACATAAGTAACTGGTATGGAGCAGTTATTTTTTTGAAATAAATTTGGGAAATAGGTAACTGGTTTGGAGCCAGTGGAGTATATCGTGAGAGAGGGAAGTATGGAGCAGTTGTTTTTTTTAAATAACTTTGGAGTTGGAGACTTGAGTTGAGATGAAAGACTCAGGAAGCAGTTTGTATAACGTGGGAATGTGGGATGAGGGAAGTAGGAAACGGTTTAGTGGGGAGGGTGTAGGTTACTATAATACTCAAACCTTTAATATATGCTAAACCCACCTGAGTTCACACAATGATCACTCAACTCATCAACTGTTTAGAAAAATAAATTCAAATCAAACACCTTAAAAATAATCAAAACACCAAAAACCCCACAAAACCCATATACCTTCTAATCCAACAAATTGAAACATACCCAAATCGTAAGCGATTGCACCGACTAAACAACAACTGTTTTGCCAAATCCATTTAATCTATTATCCATTTAGAGGCGCCATTGTTTCATTGTCATCATATTGGGAAAATAGCTATGATATTATAAAAAAAAAAAACACGAAATCGGAAAAAGGTAATAATTTGAAAATTGAAGGTTTCACTTAGTATATATGAAATCCTAAGGAAAAAGAGGGAGAAGGTTTTCTTTAAACAATAAATCAACAGTTCAGTTAGTTATCACCACAAAAAAGTCTCCAAAAATATAGAATTTCTGCATAGTTATTAAACAACAATGATCCATAATACCACAAAATTTAATCATCTCAAGGATCATTTTACATAACATGCAAGTTTTCAGATGCAAGAAAAAAATTGCACTCTTTTCGAAAAACACACCAATTTCTACTCCCAATATATACATGAATAATTAACTGCAGTTCAAACAACTTTCATCCAAAAAAAGCGTAATAACATGAATTTAAGGAACTGAACTTAAAAAAACGCTAACCAATAAAGTCGTTTATACTCTGCTTTGGATTACGCCGGAAAGCTTCTCTTCACTTCAAATTGACGGTGCCTTAATATCATACTCCGTACCTTGTATATCAACAAAAACCCAACTTTACATCAATATAAGACGTATCCGTTTCATTTTTATTTCAAAATAAAATATGAAATTGTTACCTCTGCTAAACATTGATGAATAAGCAGTAAGCCGCAAACCTTATTATATCGTTTTGAAAGCCATTAACTAATCTGCAATTCAAGTTAACTAAGGTAAACAAAATGGTAGTAAGTATCAAAATTTAATTACAAATTTTACTCATTCGGAGGGGGAAAATGGGAACAGAATACCAAATATGCTAAATTGAATCCAAAAAGAAAAAAAAACTCGAAAACAATAACATATGTCGAAACAGTGAGAGTAATAAAAATTAAAAAGTATGCAGAAATTCAAACCTTATACATAATTGAACCAATCTTTTCTAATGATTCGAGTTAGTAACCCAAACCCCATTCATATCTACCACAAAAGAGAGTGAAATAACAATAAAGGCATAACTTAAACACAAAAAAGTTGACATCTTTACATCTGAAGAGGGGTGGCCTGAAACCTGGGTACCATATATACTTAAAGTCCTCCGAAGCCATTTCAGCCACGACTTGAATAGCGAATATCATTTGGGGTGATGGGCAGTTTGAAGAAGAGAGGGTAAGGGAAGGGGAGGGGAAGGGAAGGGGTAATGCAACTGCTGGTAAAATGCGAAACTGGTATGAGGATTTTGAGCAACTGCTGACTAAAAGGGGGAAGAGAGTTAATGGGTATACCGTATACAACTGCCAAGATCATGTATTGAGTTTTGAGAGAGGGTAGTTTTTTGTTTTGGTAATTGACACTTATACCCCATGTCTTTCTCATTTATTGTGTTGAATATTAAGGATAAAAGGGGCAATACATTAATGTGACAACCATAAGGCCTTCTCCCTTTATAATATAACATATAACATATAACATAGATTATGATGGTAGATCTTGTATTAACACATCATATATAAGTACTTCGTGAAAAAATCACGCAGTGTCACAAACATCTTTTATATGATAGTGGGGAGTTGACGTACTGTATTGTTCAACATATTCGTTCCCTTTGAATCACAAATCCTTTCCAAAAAGGTCATGTGATTTGCTTCATCATTCACGGCAAAAATTACATGTGATTAACCTTTTTAGTTCAAGAAACACAGACTGGTGCTATCAAAGTTCATGAACTTTCGAAACCAACCACCATTGCCTAAATGGTTGGCCAAGCCTACCACATTCTTCAACTTTCCAAACAAAATGGACGTTAAAAATACTCAATTGAAGTACGTGTTAGCAAGATATGGCCCGTCATGCATGCTTAGATAGATTGAGGATTACATCAATTCTGTCACTCTATGAATAGCAGTGACTTGCTGGCCAAATTCCAAGAATCAAGGATTTGGCCCGAACTTAATCAAACTTGATTCCCCTGGCAATGTGGCTTAAGGCACAAGTAATTATATGTATACTCCGTATATACTAAGCTTAACTTTACAAGGAAGGCACGAAACGTAGTCCATCTCCATGTGAACCTTTCACGGATTCACTCTTCATCCAATAGTTTGATCCTGTTCACATCACAATACTAGCAATAATGAATTAATGAATAATTTGATTCTATACATACCCATATATAGATTCCAATCAATGATTCATTTTATTATTATTCCAATATACTGTTAAGTTTTATGTCCCTATCATTCCATTCTCTCTTGTGCGCTGTCTTAGAATTTGATATGCGTTAAGTCATTAGCTAGTACCAACACACTACGTTAGCTTGTCTAAACAAGCAAGACCATCCTGTACTTTCCATTATTTACATTTTTGAAAGTGGGCTTCATTAAGAATTTAAGATATGTTGATTGGTAGCTTAATTAGCTTGTTGAATATGATGACTAATTGCCAGTGTTGCTGTGTCCCCAGATATTGGATCAGATAATGCGCATTTAGGAACCCATATATGGTTGAAAATAACCTTTCGTTACTACTAGTGGATCTTGCTTTGTTTTCTTACGCGGTAGACAAGTTTTTAAAGAATGTTCTATGTTTACGTTTGTCCGGAATTAGAAATTGCATTATATGTTTATATTCTTGGTAATTGCTCGATCATTTGATAAGGTATTTTGGAGATCAGAAGAATATTGCTAGAACCTCAATACACTTAACAGCCTAGTTTTTCTACATACGGAACCTCTCGGTGTAAACTCCTTAGTTTTGTTTTGATTTTTGAATTGGTAAAATTTCTGAAATTAACTCTAACGTTTACTCTTGAATACTAATATTGGTAGAGAGATCCTCACCTAAATCCAAAGTTACAAGCAAACTTCAGACTGCAGGTTCCTGAGTCACGGACTCACGGCTCTCCGGTAACTATAATTCCTGCAACTTTTGGTTCCCAATCATTGTTGGTTCATTAAGTGATCATTCCCTGCTTGTTTTAAACATGCTAAAATGGTAAAGTTCTTTATGTACAAGAAAAAGCAACATATCTCAGTTGACAGCCTATGGCGCTATGAGGAAGTGCTTGAGACTGTCCAAGTCGATTTGGATAGACAATGAACTGCTGGTAAATACAATTTTGGTCGTTTGGTTGTATGTGGAAATTCATAGTTTGGTTGCAACGTAGGAATTATATTTCGTAGGAATTGTCAATCACCTAAAGGGGCTAGGTAAGCCAATTCCTCTATTTTGTAGGAATGAGAAATTCCTATGAATTCTAAATTCTCATAATTTTGGCTAACCAAACAATTCCAACTTTCTTAATTCATGGGAATTATGAATTTCCATGATTTTATTTGGCAACCAAACAAGACTTAGAATAGATTAAATATATATGGTATAAATTTCAAAGCAAAAACAGAATAACAACTCAAGTTCACAGTTTGATTTATTTGTTAAGTTTTGCTGAACTTTATTTATTTTGAGTATATATTGACTTATTGAGCCGAAGGGAATTATTATTTTCTCTCTTACGCTGTCTCAAAAGAACAATATCATTATTCTAATGTCTACATAAGGCTCTCATCAAGCGAGTAGAGGGGGTCGAGTATACACTAAAGTTGTTTTTAATTAACCCTTAAATTTAAGTAACCAAACATTTATTACTTCACGATAAAAGAAGCAAAAAGGGTTACTTAAAACCATTTGGATTTAATCCAATGATCATCCAAAGTTGAGAACTCTAAGTCTTCTACTCCATCAAAAATTGACACAAGTTAGATGGGAAAAATAGTAGGGCGGATTTCAGAAAAATTAATGGAACCTCAGATTTCTTTGTGATGCGCCTGATTATTTTTGAAATTCTAAAAAAAATATCTTCAAGGGATGTCATGTTCCCATATGAAGGTAAACGACAATTGCAGTTGTAAATCTATAACGCCATTAACAAAATTGCAACAGGACTTTGAGGTAAAATCCACAAGGGTGTCGTCAACCCTATTCCATGTAACCCACTTTACTGCATCTTCTCACCTCCAAGCTCTAACAAAAAGAACGACTTTGCTAGTTGAAATAGAAAGTGGTATGGCTAGATAAGTTACAAATGATCATTCCCCAAAAAGAAAGAAAATGTATCTTATGTAAGCACTTCTTTTCCTACGTCTGTTTGTTTCATCAGCCCATAAGAGAAGTAAGCTAGCAAAGCACTCAACAGATATGAACTCATCCTTGAATTTTGTATAATTTCACATCAAGAAAGTACAGCTTGCCCTCAAACTTCCCACACTAATACTGCTATTGTTCTTACCCATAAGGCACCTTCATAAATCATTAATTGCCTACCTCTGTCTTGTTGCTTCAATATTCATCTATAAATAGCGCTTCCTTCCTCTAGGTGATCCACACAATTCAACATTTCACAAGATAACACGAATACATAGCCTAACCAAACACAAACGAGCCAAAAACCATGGGTTACAAGAAATGCATTTTGCTAGTCTCTCTAGTCTTGGCAATGGCCATTGGGCTATCCGAGGCATTCGACTTCCATGAGAAGGACCTAGAATCCGAGGAGAGTCTTTGGGACTTGTATGAGAAGTGGCGTAGTCACCACACTGTGTCAAGGAGCCTCGATGACAAGCGTACACGATTCAATGTGTTCAAGGAGAATGTAAAGCATGTCCATGAGGTCAACAAGATGGACAAGCCTTACAAGCTCAAGTTGAACAAGTTTGCTGACATGACCAACCATGAGTTTCGCAGCCGCTTTGCAGGGTCAAAGATCCGCCACCACAGGATGCTTCAAGGCCAGAAGTCAAGCACTGGAGGCTTCATGTATGCGAATGTCAAAAGCGTCCCTCCATCTGTTGATTGGAGGAAGAAGGGTGCTGTTGCCCCTATCAAGAACCAAGGCGACTGTGGTAAGTGTAGGAGCAATTATGTTCTCAGGAACTATTGCGTTTTTTGTTTCTAACTTTTGCATTAATCACATGGTAATATCATTATCAATACGTTTTGCTTTATAAAGAATGATGCTTAAGAAAAGAACTCAAACAAGGTTGAAAACGTCTAAGTGCATGTGATAAGGTCTTATGAAGGACTCTACTACGCTTAAAAAGTGAATTCTAGTATTTCAAAAGCTGAGATGACTCAAGCCAAAAAGTGACCTTTTCACTAAGTCATGAAGAACATTTTTCTGGTAGACTATGGTCTGATCTCTTTCTTTTTTGTGCTACTTTTGGTGACACTTACTCTTTGCAGGTAGTTGCTGGGCATTTTCCACAGTTGTATCAGTTGAAGGTATCAACCAAATCAAAACAGGGAAGCTGGTGTCCTTGTCAGAGCAACAGCTTATTGACTGTGACACCTCCCAGAACCAGGGCTGCAACGGCGGCCTCATGGAGTTAGCTATGGAGTACATCAAAAAGACCGGAGGGATCACCACTGAAGAAAACTACCCTTACAAAGCCGAAAATGGAAGGTGCAATAAGGCAAAGGTGAGATAGCCCACAGAAATGTCCCCATAATTCAATTTTTTACTATTGTAATCTGTACTAATTTAATAAATTACAAAAATGAATACTTCCATTTAACTTCGGAAAATAAATTACAGGCGAATTTTGCAAAGGTAACGATTGATGGGCATGAGAATGTACCTGAGAATGATGAGAATGCATTGCTTAAAGCTGTCGCCAACCAACCTGTGTCTGTGGCCATTGATGCCGGTGGACAGGATATGCAGTTCTACTCAGAGGTAAAACTTCCCACTGTTCATCATTCAAACATAGTTGGAGAACAATTTAATTGAAAAACGTTAATTATTGATACAGGGAGTGTTCACTGGAGAGTGCGGTACACAGTTGGATCACGGTGTGGCAGCAGTGGGCTATGGTGCTACCCTTGACGGAACCAAGTACTGGATTGTGAGGAACTCATGGGGAGAGGAATGGGGTGAGAAGGGTTACATAAGGATGGAGCGCGGTGTCTCTGCCAAAGAGGGATTGTGTGGTATTGCAATGGAGGCCTCATACCCGATCAAGAACTCTTCTGACAATCCAACATCCCCTGATGATGGTGATGACTGGTGGTACTCAAAGAAGGATGAACTATAAACAGGGTTCGCTAATGGTTGCTGCTCTTGACGCAGAACCTCTTTGAAACTTCCATAGCACAGACAACATGAAACATAGATCCCTAGCATTGGAAAAACAATTTAATTACCTGTTTTAAAGTCTGCTTTCATTAAGTGACAATGAAATAAAATAGAACCCGGTCTGTATACTGTAATAGCATCATATTGCAATTCAAAGGATACATTCTCCATTGAAGAGAAAATGGTTTGCTAAGATTATTCATTTCATGAGAAGCATGTTTCAACAACTGGAGAGACAGATTCTCAAGGTCCAATGATAAATTGTGTCAAAGCCAGTTATATCATGTAGAAAGCATTCTTATCATAAAAAATAAGATACATTATTCATGTTTTTGATAGGCATCAGTAATTCACTGGACAGGACACTAATGACAACAAAGTAATTATGAAACTGGGCTGTATTACCCAATGTTCGGGCAATATCCAAGATATATATAGCTTTCAAGATAGAAAATGATTACTTCGTATGTTGTCTAGGAAATCATATCCGGTACTAGCCATAGCATCTTATGGGGTCATTGCAGCCCTCCGCAGTAGACTCTTTTGCACCAGAATCACCACCCTTCTCCAAGTACCGCTGGTGGTATTCTTCTGACCTGTAAAATCTCTTGGCTGGAAGGATCTCAGTTACAATCTTCCTGTCTTTCAGCTCCAATTGCTTCACTTCCTTGGACTCCTGGGCTAAACGGGCTTGAGTATCGTTGTATTAGTATATCCCAGATCGATATTGAATTCCTACATCACCAGCCTAACACAGAATGGAAAAGGGCATCATCAGCAACAGACTACTCAAAACGTGCATATGTGGAATAGCAGTTCTAACAGTATGATCCATTCTAATGCCGAGTTCAGGGGTCGAATGCAATTAAGTCATCCACATATGATAAACTGCCCAAAAGTGAGTGACAACACAGATACTCCGATATCAAGGAAGATAAGAGAAAGTTCTAACTCCACAAATGTTGTTTCCGATTGACCCTTGAACTGAAATGCACTAATCATTTGTTTCTTCACGATAAAAGAGAATAAAGGTTACATATAATCGAACCTAAGAGCACTAAATCTTTGACTCCATCGGAAATGGACATAGAAGTAACCCTCGAATTGCTTTATTTGTGTTGTGTCTAGTTACTGTTTAAATTCCAAAAAGAAAAATATCTTCAAGGGATGTCGTGTTCCCATATGAAGGTAAACGATAATTGCAGATGTAAATCTAAAACGCAATTGACAAATTGCAACAGAACTTTGAGGTAAAATCCACAAGGGTGTCGTCAACCTTATTCCAAGTAGCCCACTCTACAGAATCTTCTCACCTCCACTCCAAGCTCGAACAAAATGAACGACTTTGCTAGCTGAAATAGAAAGTGGTATGGCTAGGTAAGCTAAAAATGATCATTCCCCCTAAAAAGAGAGAGCATGTATCTTATGTAAGCACTTTGTCTTTTCGGAGACATCTGATAAAATTGGAACGATGCAGAGAAGATTAGCATGGCCCCTACGCAAGGATGACACGCACAAAAAAAAAAATGTAAGCACTTCTTTTCCTAGGTCTATTTGTTTCATCAACCCATAGAGAGAAGTAAGCTAAAAGCTCTCAATATATTATGAACTCATCCTTGAATTGTATAATTTCACATTAACAAAGTACAGCTTGTCCTCAAACTCCCAGACTAATACTGCTATTGTTCTTACCCATAAGGCACCTTCATAAATCATTAATTGCCTACCTCTGTCTTGTTGCTTCAATACTCTTCTATAAATAGTGCTTCCTTCCTCTAGGTGATCCACACAATTCAACATATTATAAGAAAACACAAACAAATAGCCAAACACAAACGAACCAAAAACCATGGATTACAAGAAACGTGTTTTGCTAGTTTCCCTAGTCTTGGCAATGGCCATTGGGCTATCCAAGGCATTCAACTTCCATGAAGAGGACGTAGAATCTGAGGAGAGTCTTTGGTACTTATATGAGAAGTGGCGCAGTCACCACACTGTGTCAAGGAGCCTCGACGACAAGCATACAAGGTTCAATGTGTTCAAAGAAAATGTAAAGCATGTCCATGAGGTTAACAAGATGGACAAGCCTTACAAGCTCAAGTTGAACAAGTTTGCTGACATGACCAACCATGAGTTCCGCAGCCGCTTTGCAGGGTCAAAGATCCGTCACCACCAGATGCTTCAAGGCCAGAGGACAAGCTCTGAAGGCTCATGTATGCGAATGTCAATAGCATCCCTCCGTCTCTTGATTGGAGAAAGAAGGGTGCTGTTACCCCTATTAAAAACGAAGGCCAATGTGGTAAGCGTAGGAGCAAATTATGTGTTCAGGAACTATTGCGTTTTAACTTTTGCATTAGTTATATGGTAATACCATTGTCAATACGTTTTGCTTTATATGGAATGATGCTCAAGCAGAGAACTCAAACAAGGTTGCAAAGATTTTAATGCATGTGATGAGGTCTCATAAAGACTTTACTAAGCTTAAAAGGAGAAATGTAGTATTTCAAAAATCGAGTTGACTCAATTCAATAAGTGACCTTGTTACTAAGTCATGAAGAACATTTTTTCTACTGGACTGTGGTCTGATCTCTTTCCTTTTTGTGCTACTTTTGTGACGCTCACTCTTTGCAGGTAGTTGATGGGCATTTTCCACAGTTGTATCAGTTGAAGGTATAAACCAAATCAAAACAGGAAAGCTAGTGACTTTGTCAGAGCAACAGCTTATTGACTGTGACACCTCCAAGAACTCGGGCTGCAACGGTGGCCTATTGGAGTTAGCGTTTGAGTTCATCAAAAAGAACGGAGGGATCACCACCGAAGAAAACTACCCTTACAAAGCTGCAGAAGGACGGTGCGATAAGGCAAAGGTGAGATAGCCCACAGAAGATTTTCCACGATTTAATCCTTTATTATTGTACTTCGTACTAATTTGATCAATCACAAACTTAAACTTGCATTTAACTTTTGGGAAAATAATTTGCAGACAAATTTACAAAAGGTATCAATTGATGGGCATGAGAATGTACCTGAGAATGATGAAAATGCCTTGCTTAAAGCTGTCGCCAACCAACCTGTGTCCGTGGCCATTGATGTCGGCGGGGCAGATATGCAGTTCTATTCAGGGGTAAACTTCCCACTGTTCATCATAAGAACATATATAGTTGGAGAACAGTTTAACTGAAAAATGTAAATTATTGATTCAGGGGGTGTTCGATGGAGACTGTGGTACAGAGTTGAATCACGGTGTGGCAGCGGTGGGCTATGGAGCTACTGTTGATGGGACCAAGTACTGGATTGTGAAGAACTCATGGGGAGAGCAATGGGGTGAGAAGGGTTACATAAGGATGGCGCGTGGTGTCTCTGACAAAGAGGGAATGTGTGCAATTGCAATGAAGGCCTCATACCCAATCAAGAATTCTTCGGATAATCCAACATCCCCTGATGATGATGATGATGACTGGTGGTACTCAAAGAAGGATCAACTGTAAACAGGTGCTTTTGGTTGCTGCTCTTGATGCAGAATCTCTTAACGCAGATCCTCTTAAAGCTTTCATACCCCACAGCATCAAACATAGATCACTTTGGAAAAACAATTAAATTACCTGTTTTTAAAGTCTGCTTTCATTAAGTGACAAAGAAATAAAATAGAATCCGATCTGTATACTGTAACAGCATCATATTGCAATTCAAAGGATACATTCTCCACTAAAAAGAAATTGGTTTGCTTATAGTATTCGATTCATGAAAAGCATGTTTCAGCAATTGGACAGACAAATTCTCAAGGCCCAATGTTTCGGGCAATATTCAAGATAATTATAGCTTTCAAGATAGAATTGATTATGTTGTCTAGGAAATCCTATCCTGTACTAGCCATAGCATCTTATGGGGTCATTGCAGCCCTTCGAAGCAGACTGTTTTGCACCAGAACCACCACCCTTCTCCAAGTACTGCTGGTGGTATTCTTCTGCCCTGTAAAATCTCTTGGCTGGAAGAATCTCAGTTACAATCTTCCTGTCTTTCAGCTCCAATTGCTTCACTTCCTTGGACTCCTGGGCTAAACGGGCTTGAGTATCGTTGTAGTAGTATATCCCAGATCGATATTGAGTTCCCACATCACCAGCCTAACACAGCAACAGAGCATCATCAGCAACAGACAAAACGTGCATATGTGGAATAGCAGTTCTAACAATATGATCCATTCTAATCCCGAATTCAGGGGTTGAATGCATTCAAATCATCCACATACAAAGTGAGTGACAAAACAGATACTCCAATATAAAAATTGGGAAAAGGTCGAAAGGAAAATAAGAGAAGATTCTTACTTCAAAAAGCAGGGAAAAAGTAGTAAGTATCTAAATTCAAAGAGTACCAACACCTCCACCATGTCAGGAACAGAACGTAAAAGGGCTCAACTTGATTTTCTCCTCTTATATTTTACCATTGTACATTTAAGCTAGTCCAAAACATATTACAACATATCTCAAGAGTGAATTTCAATGCCATCAAAATATGTCAAATCTTTCATTTTCATAAAAGCTGTATCTAGCCCTCAAACGACCTAATATTAAGCATGACACTTAAAACACTTCTGATTAGACGAAAATCCCTAGTCGCAAAGTTTTTAGAGGCATTTACACTAACTTCCCACTTCAGCTGTAATCTTACAGGACAATGGGTGGAAGGAGACCTATATCAACAACTTAAACTTTATATCTGCAATGATAGTTGATAAGTATTGATGACACTCCACATACTCACATAGTAGTAGAGCGTTCCCTTAAAAAAAAAAAATTCTCAATATCTCACAGAATAAGTTCTCTTCATATGATATTCTCAGAACATAGTTTTAAACTAAACACACAGTGACACGAATATGAACGTCAACAATTTTCCCTACAATCGCATGCTTGCGTCACTGCACCCTAAAATAATCAGATTAACCTCCATTCCGAAATTTTTTCCAACTTACTTCATTTCTCATTGTAAGCTGGTCCATATCATTATTTTCTCATAATAGTCTTAAATTGCAAGTGTCATCTCGTCATCATAATAGCAAATTACCAACATAAGCAAAATTGATTGTATTTAGTCGCCTTCATCATATGGTAGCATACATCGATTTCACTTTTGTCCTACATCAAAGAGCAGATACAACGTCTTGAAACACTGGGATAAGGTCAGAACTCAAAAGGGTACATCCATCTTACTCCCCTACCCTGCTTCAGGCGTCAGCCTAGGAGTAACGGTACCTAGTACTTGCCATGCTTCACGCAGCACCCCTATATGATACAAGTAGCATGATTATACATCAATGCTTGAAACCTCCTTATCAACCTATTCATCAAATACTTAATGATTTCCAGAACGTCCCATTTTAGTGAACCCTCATTAAGCTAAATTCTAAACAAACCCACAAACTAATTATTTGATCAAAAACTCTAATCAGACTATATCAACTCATCACACTAGCTCACTTAAAATCTCATTATAAATTGGCAACTGCCATCATTCATAACAGAAATATGTCATGATTATGCGTCTACGCTTCAAACCTCCTCATTAATTTTGTCATCCTATACTTAATGTTACATTCATATTACTACCACATCCACCAACTCCACTCATACTAATAACCCCTCATCTAGCTAAATTCCATTAAACAAACAGTAAAAAAAAAAAAAAAAAAAAAAAGCTAATGAACTGCTAAAAGTCAACCTTTTTTTTTTTCATATGTCTAACATTCGCAGAATAACATGCATATAAGATCCGAGCCTAAATCGAGGGCACAACCTTCCAACAACTTTACTAGGTGACCTAGGTGATATCGTCACAAAAGTCCAATCAAATTTAAGGAACTAATAACCCCCAATAGCCACTACAAAAAACGAGGTTCGACAAAATGATGTCACTCTCACCTTCTAACCCGGTGATATGAGGTTCAATTCTTATTTACAACTTTAAAGCTACATCGAAACCAAAATACATAGACACTTCACAAAAGTCTAACCACTTTCAAAAATCATACTCCGTATAATATTGAGTGAATGATGGTCAAAGTATAACCTCGACATGTCTAAAAAAACACACTTGGGAAATTCGCATCATAACATAAGCCCACATCACAAAAATCATTTACCTAACCAAAGTACAAAACTTTACATTAAAAAGGCCAAAATGAACCCGAAGCACTTAGATCAACTGGTAAGGGTTGTTCTAGCTTAACCGGAGGTCTCAGGTTCGAGACCCTGGGAATGCAGCAGTGTTAAAACTCATAAAGAGAGTTTTGCCGCCCTAGTAGTTCTACTGGGCTCGAAAAAAAAAAAAGGCCAAAATGAAATACTACCTGACGGTTAACAGTAGTAGGATCATGACGAGACCAAAAGAGATCAAGGAGCCTTGAATAAGGACACGTACTCGGGTCAAAGTGGACCCGGACCACCTCAACATGGTTAGTGGATCCAGTACAGACCAGTTTATAATTTGGGTCAGGAACATGGCCCTGTGAGTACCCAACCTCAGTCTTGACCACTCCTTGGACCCTCTGGAAGGCCAGCTCAACACCCCAGAAACACCCGGCCCCAAACTGGGCTAACTCTAGCCCAGGCTGGTCTGGGCTGTCTGAGTCTGGGTCCATTGCTGGGTTGTTGTTTGGGTTTGCCATTTTTTGTTAAGAGTTTTGAGGGATTTGATTCGTGGGGTGTGGAGAATATAATGTTGTAACTTGTATGGCATTATGTATGGGTGACTTGGAGAAAAGTCAACTGGTTGAATTTGGCCTTGTACTTGACCATGTACACAATGTGTATATCGACTATGGAATATGCTTTTGGTGTTGTGGAAAATGTCTATGTCCATTACAAAATGTATGAGGTGTTCTCATACATACAATTTTGTGGAGAATATAATAAACTAGATGAAGCCCGTACGATGTACGTGGCTCGTAATAATATTTGTATAACACTAAGAGTGATATAGTAATGATTATATTAGAATGACTCATAGAAAAATAGCACCTCATAAGTACACTCCATACTTGTCAATTGGAGACCAAAATCCTAACAATCAAACAATTATTTAACATTAACCCAATTAAGTGTAATTAAAGAAAGCACCAAAATTGATTAATGTTTATAAGATACGGATAACAGTTACTACTAAGTATCCCTCCTCAAAAAAACTATGAGATACAAAAAAACTATAAAATTACAATATTTAAAAATGATCAAATATTGAAAAAGAAAAATATTTTTTAAAAAAAATCTCCATATGTTATGGCCTTCTACATAAGGCTAATTGTTATCTATATGTATAAACTAAATAGTTGCTGCTCAATCATACTCTAATGACTAAGCAAACTTAAAAAACCAAAAACCAACATGATGCTCATGCTCAATCAAAGGAACGCTTATAAAATATAAGCAAAAAAAAAAAAAAGATGTAGTTAATTGATAGATTGAGCAAAAAAATTAGATGTTATTAAATTACAAATAATAATACATGGAAAATGAAGCCTTTTATAACACATGTAAATCCAAAAAATAAACCTCATAAAACATCACTTAGTTAAATACACAAAAAAAAAAAAAAACATACCTCAAAGGTGGGAAATATGATGTATTTATATATCTCCTCGCTATTGTTGCTAATTCTGGTCTAATATACAAAACATATAAAAATAGATTTAGCAAGTTGCTACTATATATGATAATCTACAACTAAAAAATAGCAAAATCAACTAATGTATAAAAAATGCAAAATAAAAAAATTAAAAGAACTAAAAAAAATTAAAAGAATTATGATACTTTGTCATCGCCAATCTGTGGTACTCCTACGTACAGTTCAAACTCGCAGACTTGCTATATATATATTAATCATCCTTCTACATTTGAAAATTATAGAAAAATTTTAGTTAGACTAACATATGTGTGATTATATGATGACGAATTGAATATGATACAAAGAAAAATATAAGCAATTGACAATCTAACAGATGCATTAACAATATGTATAGAGAAAGTTAAGAAATAAAGAAAACAAAAAACATGAAATCAAATTGGGTAGCAAATAACGAAGTTCGGAACAATTCACAAAATAATGCGTAATTAGTAAAAGACTAAAAGTTTTACCATTTGTCTTTTTATGTCATTAGGAATTTTGATACTTCATCATCAACAATTAACACACAGTCTGCGTTCATACTTTTTGTTTCAATAGAATCTCATTAAATATTTTCACATGGTAGATTAGCATTAACATCCTATACAACGATGCTATGAATTAGTAAAAAGGAGCAGAAAATATGAAAACTAAAATTGAGAGTTAACAGATAAAAATGCTCTACAAAAGCGTACGTAAACTTTTAAACAAACAAAAGTGAGAGAGTCATGAACTTTTAAATTTTTGCATGCTATATAGTAAAGCATTGAGGTAGTCATAGATTGAAATAGTGATAGAGAGGTAGTATAACGTAGGATTAACATAAGGATGATAATACTCTTGTCTTATGATGATACCTTACTTAATGGTATAATACCTTCCCACATCTATTTCCGCTAAGATTATGGAATGCTAAGACTTGATTTACTAAAGGACTCTTAATGTATGTGCTTATGTGCAACTCTACTTGCAATAACCACATTCGGTTCGTCAAGCCAAAGAACAGTAAAGTGATTTACATGAGTTTAATATAGCAAGTCGAGTTATTGAAAAGGAGTTGTACTATAAACCAATACTCTTACAATTTTAATAATGATTTGTGAAAAGTATAAAAAGCAAAATTGTTTCAAATTATATTGTTTGACATAATTTCGATAAGTATACTAAAAATAGATCTTGTATCGAAGTGTATTCCGAGATGAATGTAAAGGTATATGTGAAATAATTTTATGATATATGTAATTAAACCTAAAAAACAATTAGATTTTGTAATATGATAATAAAGTATATATTATCTTGTTTAATTTTAATATTCATCTTCTACCTATTAGACTCCTCAATATATTGGACTCATGAATTAAAATAATAGACCTTATAATCAAATAATAAAGTATATTATCTAGTTTAATTCTAATATTTATCTTCTAGAATATGATAATAGAGTATTTATCTTATTTAACTATAATAT